>VZSE01014216.1:227479-328706 GCA_013398275.1 Promerops cafer | reverse complement strand
TCGCCCGGGGCCGGGCCGCGCTGCCCCTGCCCGCGCCCCGCCACAGCAGCAGCGGGGCCGGCTCTGCCCTGTCCGTCCCGGCTGCGGGAGCCCGCGTAGGGTCAGGCCCTGCAGAGCTGCTGCTCCTCTTTCCCGGGTGTTAAATCTCCCTCTCGGGCTGTGCTCCCACAGTGAGGGGGAGAACAGACCCGGAGCAAGCCCTGCTCCGGTGGGTGTGCAAACACACGAGCTCTGCACGGACAGCGGGACAGTGGAACAGAACAGGGTGCAAGGGGACTATTTGAAGCTGAAAAAGATCTAACTACACCTCCTAGAAGCAACTTTGCTACCGCTGAAGCAGATGAAAATCACTTTTAGGGAATGTACCAAGTGTTCATACCTTTTTTCCCAAATTAAAATAGATGATCTTCCAGTGTCCTAACTACTTCATGTATCAATCTAATTTGTTTTTCATACTCAAGGCATCCTCTCCATGTCCTCTTTTTACTTCCCCTGTGAAGCTTATTAAAAGTCTTCTAATCTAGTAATTCCTAACACTTCTCTCTCTCTGCAAGAACAGAACTATCACTGCATATTTTAGAGAGAACCCCATGCCTTGTCTCTCACACCTCCCTTCTGCAGCCAGCCTCTTTCTCTGCTGGTGCATTGTGAGAATTCTGGTATTAGCAGCAGTTCTGGGTTTGCCTGGAGATGAGAATTCCCTCCTCCAGCTGATGGTTCCTGCCTGCCCCGGGGCTGCTCTCCGGAGCTCTGGTATGGTACACAGGGAGGGGAACGAGCAGCTCTGAGCACTCGGGAGCCTTTTCAAACTCTAAACTGAATATTTAGCTGCTGGGGCCTTAGCCCCTCTCTTCCCTCCATGCATCACAGCAAATTAAGAGCTGCTTCTGAAATTATTCTAATGCTGCTCTAGAAAAGTGTTGGTGGTTTTTGGTTTTTTGTTGGTTTTGTCTGGTTTTTTTTTTCTTTTTTCCCTCAAGCAACTATAATCTCAAGTGTCAAATCTGTAGATGATTTCAGAAGTGCCAAAAGACTTTTGATATTTTAATTCTTGGCAAAGCATTGGTGTGCCACTAATGCAGATGGGCTGACATGTGAGACTACCAACTGCATGGATTAAAACTCTTCCAGAATCCCTGGATTTCCTAAAAACTACTCACACAATACAAACAGCAGCCCTATGTTGCCATATTCAGGTATGTAGCTGCTGTATTTTTGGTATTTTATATCTACCTTTATATACAGCTATAAAATAAATAAAAATCATGTATGTGATGCCATATAAATGGCATATAAATTCCCTCCTGAACAAAAGAGCCTGTTCAATGTCTGGCCATCCTTTTAGTCAAGAAATTTTTCCCAATATCCAATTCAAACCTCTCTTGGTGAGACTTGAGGCCGTTTCCCTTTGTCCTGTTGCTGGTTACCTGGGAAGTATTGGGTATTGGTATTTCAGAGGATTAGGTCTCCCTGCTAATCAGATTAGCAGGGTAAGGTCTTTTCAGAAATGTGCAGTTTCTTTTCAGAAATGTGCAGTTTCTTTAGACTGAGATATGGGGCAGTTAACTGGCTTCATTTCTATTGCCATGCTTGTATTGCACTGCTCAAAGGACTGACCTTTGTAGAAAATCAGCCCATTAATTGTGTTACGATAGCTAGAAGAGGAGAGGATTTACCTGAAACCTTAAAATAGTGAGGTAAGCAAGCATCTCAAAATGCAAAATCAAATAAAAAAATCTATATGACCTCCATCCACCAAGAGGTGGCACAGAACCAAGAAACAAAAGCATAGACGTGGGCAGCCACAGCTTTAAAAACACCAAAAAATGGCTGTGGATGAAAAGGAAGGAGGAAAAATACTTCCATATGTGAGAATAGAGGTCATAACAACAACAACAACGAAAAACTAGATCAATAATTAGAATTTACATGTAAGAAACAATCAGTAATGCTCTGTAGTGTAGCTGTAGCCAAATGTTAATTTTTGTGCTTTTAAAAAGAAGAAGTGCTACTCTGATACTGCACTTTGGTTTCTGTGGTCTCAGTAAACACTCGGAGCATATTGACAAAATCATTAATGAGATGATGATGTAAAAAATGTCACCGATTTAAAGGCCAAGCCCCAAGAATGCTCAGGTAGAGGCTTGTCTCTGTTAAATTGGCCAATTTAGGAGCCAAATCCCCCCGTCACTGTCTGACCAACACAGGGATGGGCATCTCCAGAGGGAAATCCTGGTCCCAGCCCACCTTCCTGCATCTCTTACCCTGCACGGCGTGAAGGGCACCGAGCTTCACCTCTGGGCTCCAGCTCTCTGGGCAAACACAGGGCCTAGGAAGGCACAAACCCTGGTAATTATGGCACAGAAAAATCTGATTCACTTCCAGTGAGTAATCTGCAGAGTGCAATGCTGTGTGAGATCACCTCATTAATTCTGGTGTTGGACTAAACTCTGAGCACCTTGCATTGTTCATCATTTGTTCAATAGCAAAAAGCCATTGCCCTGTAAATGCCCAGAGTTATATTTTTATGAAGAATCCCACCTTAAAAGCACGTGCTGCAGTTTTGTGGTCTGGTTAAGGGCATGCCCTGCAGTCAAAGGGGTTTTTTGAGGTGAACACTCTGGGATCTGCAGGTTCCTCCACCAAATTCTGCCACTCGAAGCATTGGTGGCTGAGCAGCCTCACAGAGGTCACAGCTGAAGGGAGCACACTGAGAAAAGGCTTCTGATGATGGGAAAGATGTCCTGCCAGTCCCACAAAATCACTGTGCTGGGGCACATTTCCCTTCTTCTGTAAAGTTCAGGGTCCCAGCTCCTCTTCAGCCCACCTGTCTTTGCTGCTGGTTCATAAAGGCACCTGTGAGTGGGGAATGAGCTCAGCAGAAATGTCTGCACCACTCAAATTGTTTAGGGAAATTAAAATGTACTAATATCTCTTGTTTGTTTATTTAAAGATAAATGGAACTTCATTTGGCTTGCAAGAAGTAGAGCTCAGTTAATAGAAGCAGGAAATATGACACAGATTTTCCTAGATTTACCTGTCACATAAATGTGTGTTGGTCAGTAATACTTGAAGCAATATGAATTTTTGTCATAAGTACTGTCTTTGCTTTCAGTCCCAAAACTATTGGGCATGGTGTTAAACATGATGTTTTAGTATATATTTACAAGTCTTATGCTGGCATCTTGGGGGAGATTTTAAGTAATCAAGATCCAGCCCAGTGTTTGATGTTTGCTGAGACACTCACCATGTGTGTGTGGCTGAGTCTGTCCTGTCTGGAGTTCCTTAAAATCTGAGTTTCCTTCTCCCATACATTGCAATGATAAACTTAAAATCAAGTAAGTAGTCATGTAGAAAACCTCCCCATTGTGTCTTTCCAGTGTGATTCAATATTATACTACAAAAAAATTCTAGGGAAATGTGGCTTCCTGTTTTCCTTTTCCAGTGTTTTTGGACAACTGTGATGTGTCAGCTGTGTTCAAAACTGTAAGTGCAATATTTACTACCTCTAGTGAATAAAATACATGTGGAAGAAGAGGAATGTAGTAATGATAAGAGGATAAAGTGTAGTTGCAAGGTAAATTCCTTTTTGTCATTCAGACATAACAAAGAATTTTAAGCAGGCACCTTTCTTGTAGCAAAGCAAAATTTAAAACACAGGTGCTTTTAGAAACTGAGATTATGAAGTGAGCGAACTTAGAACAACAGAGTAAGAACTCAGAAAGTATCACTGACTCTTGCCCTAGAGCTACTTTAAATTTGGGCACAGTGTGTGAGGCAACCACTGAGACATTATTGTTGCCCTGTAATTCTGACAGGGGGAATTAATGGAATGTGTCACCTGAATTCCCTGTCTGCTGGAAGAGCAGCCCAGCCCTGGGAGCACCTTGGGAGGGTGGTGAGAGCCCAAAGGGGTGAGGCCATGGAATGAATCCTCTGCCATCACCCTCCAGTGGGGATGGCAACCAGAAGGAGGAAATTAATGTTCCCCAACCTACCCATGTTTAATCCAAAGAAAATCTCTCTATTTTCTGCATGTGGGGTATGTTTTTGTGCTGGAGATTGCTGTGGCACAAGGATGGTCTTTGGCTGCTCCTGCTGATTTTTCCCTGTTCACAGGAGCTGGAAGATTGAATGCACTTCCTCAGTATTCAGACGTGGCAAGCCCTGGTAATTAGCTGTCCCAGAGCTGGATTATTAGTAAGCTATAAAAATTCTCTAATTTCCATCAACAAATACAGTTTCCAGTCATTATAGTCTGCAAGAATAGCATCAATTTATCTGAAATTTTCTTCTCCTAAGCATCAGTAGGAAGAGTTATTCCCACATGAATTTAGAAGGATGATTAGAAAGAGACTTTTTCAAGATGGCTTTAAAATGAAGCAGCAAGACCTAAGAATGTAAATCATGTTCTATGGGAAGAAAAAAGAAAAAGTAGATCAGGCTGGGAATGCAAATCATATTCAAGGGAAAAATTCAGATCAATACTAGAATCTGCCTTGTGTGACTGCAGTAGCATAAAATTATCTGCTGAGCTGCCTGTAAAAATGACATAGGAGAGAAGAAAAATATTTCAAGCAAAAGATGGACTGTTGATAATTTGGCACAATTAAGCTAAATTTTATCTCAAATTGAGGGTAAAATATTTTATGAAAACAGAGGCAGAATACTTATGGAAAATTTCAGGTACAATCTGATTTCATTGTTGCAGGAAGATGAAGTATAAGATATTTGAGAGGTGGGGAAAAGAATTTGACTGATATTGAGCTCCTGGCCAATAGAAGCTTGATTGTCAAATGTTCAATTAGGAAACAATTAGTGACCTAATTTTTCCAAGATAATTTCTGACTTTAAAGGAGAGATGCCAAACTTTGGTAGACATGTTCTGGGGAAATTTAATTTAGGAAAGGTTTTCATTATTACACAACATTCACTGGAATTATTAAGAATTTTCTCATTGAGGAACAATTAGAATAATAGGTATTAAACAAAACCAACCTATCATACAAACAAACCCCTGCCTACTTCAGCTTTACTTTTTGGAACTGAAACAGAATTCCCAGACTCCTCAGCCTGCAGATCTTACACAGTTCTCCAGATTCCAGAGGATTATTTTTTTTTGCTGTGGGATAAAGCTTCCTACAAGTCAGGGAGCCTTTACCCCACTTCCCTGAGGATCCTGATAACCCCCTTTTTAAAAAATTTGTTGTCAGATCCCAAACCAGGGCAAGATTTCAGATGCAAATTCCTTGATTTAGAGCCATGCTCTGACCTCCTCCAGCTGCCTCCAAAGCCTGATCTCTCTGGGCAGGTGAGTCTCCCTCATTCTGGATAAAATATGTGACAGTACATGCTGAAGTTGGACATTTGCTGAAATGAAGGTAGTGGTGTGAAACATTTGCTAAACTGGTATTTTCTGAGCACCTTGTGAGGGGTTTTTTAAAATTTGTGACAGGGGTGTCTAAGTTTAGGCAGTTTTGCAAGTGGTATATTTCACATGGGAAATAAAATTTTCAATGTATTCGTCTAAAATTTATTAGAAATGGTGTCTTAAATTTTCAGTGGGAATGGAACAGAATAAATAATTTGTTTAGAATGTAGGTGAAAAAGAAGCTTGTTTTTCACATTAAATATCCTTTGAGATGTCATTGTTTTCAGCATTTTAACATTATGACAGCAGCACTTTAATGGAAGAAGACACTCATGACTTGTTCTGTGTGAGCATTCAGTGGAGGCCAGACCTGTTAGACAGCTTTGTTCACTAATGACTGGTGGAAAATCATGGGTGTGTGGCACTATTACACTGGACTAATAAGTGTGCAGGTCCTGACTTAAGAAATGTGATTTCCAACTTCTCTTTCATGGAAAGTATCCAAATTCCATTGTTTAATCAATCATGTGACAAAACTAAGAAGCAGGAGGTTACTGTTGATGGTTTGAATATGGTGAAGAGACCAGGATGGTTCAAACTCTCTTTTTGGAGCAAAAGGCTGTTCTCTGCAAAGGTTTTCATGCTTATGTGCAGCATGAAGCAGTGAGCCATCTTGCAGGAAAAGGGGAATTCAGGATGTCCATCACCTCTGCAATTCCACTCTGCTGCTGGGTGAGCACCGAAGCTGGGGCTACCAATTGGCAGGGAGAATTTTTTCAATCTTCAACTGCAGGCTTAGAATGAAAACTCTATCTTCCAAAAGCTGATTTTGCTTCACAGCACATTGCCACTCTCTTTCTTGTTCTAGAAGGATGTACTTGGAAATTCCTGACTAGGCATCGTGGAAGAGTAGTGGGGAAGAGTCTCCTCCCTTTCCCTTTCCCTTTCCCTTTCCCTTTCCCTTTCCCTTTCCCTTCCCCTTTCCCTTTTCTTTCCAGAACTTTGTTTTTAGGAGACAGAGAGATGCAAATAACCACAACTGGCAAAGTGGTTTATTCAGAGAGAGCTGCATTTAAGCACAGGCTCAGGAAATTTGACCAATGTGAAGGATATGCCCATCCAAGACCCGACTTCACACCTCTCCCCAGAGAATCATAAGGATTGCCTCAAACAAACCCTGTTTAATTTCTCTATGTTGAAAATGAAGACTGAAATGCATGTCTGGATAAATGAACCTAGGGAGAACTGAGAGGTGATTTTGTTTAAATTCTTTTGATTGCAGCAGAAATCAAATTTATTTTGCTGGAGGGTGACTTACCAAGCAAAGCACATTAAATCAGTCTGCTTCCAAGGGAGGGAGCAGCACCAGATATATATCCATGCTGCGGAGGGAAGTTGTCTGTTACATGCTCATTACACATATTTATGTCTCAGCTGCCAACTGAAAACTATTCATGAATTTTATATATTTTAAAAGTGTTTCCAGGTATGCCCTTGGCTTTTCAGGCTCGGTCTGAGCTTGTACAAACTGCAGAATCCCTCTCTGCCTGCTCCAGTGTTTAATTTTCCCCGCTGGGGAGCGGTGGGGGTTTCAGTGCAGACAGGGGCGCGGAGCTGGCAGGATGCAGCCGGGCTGGGGAGAGGATCCATGCTGGGTGCTAATGGCACAAGCAGGGGCTGCCAGCACCGTGCAGCATGAGCCCTGGCAAGTGTCTGGTGGCAGGTGTCTGGTGGCAAGTGTCTGGTGTGCTTTTGTGCACGAAGAACACCTCTGTAAGCTCATCTGCTGCAGGGTGCAGGGCTCTGTGCTGGGCCACAGCCACGAGGCTCCAGCAGAGCTGGAAGAGGAATCTGCCACGTGCTGCATTTGCACACCAGGGACAGTTTTACTCCAGCTGGGCAGGAAGGGTGGGCATCACCTTCACCACGCTAACCTTGCCTTAGTCTCTCCCCTGGGACAGGCCTGCTTTTGGGCCAGGGCTCAGACACATCAACACAAACAAACTTTCCCCGGGGATGCAGAGAGCCTGGGAAGCGCTGGGGCTGCCCGTTCCTGCTACAGCTCCGGCTCAAAGGGCCAGGACACTTTTTTGTTTCTGCTGGCCCCGTGAGAGCAGGTCCGTGCATCTCCTGTGTGTCTGGGGCAGCGCGTGAGGCCCCGCAGGCCGTGAGGCCCCGCAGCGCGTGAGGCCCCGCAGGCCGTGAGGCCCCGTAGGCCGTGAGGCCCGGCAGCGTGTGAGGCCCGGCAGGCCGTGAGGCCCGGCAGCGCGTGAGGCCCCGCAGNTGTGCAGGGCAGCGTCTGGGTCGCACTGGGCTTTGTTCTTCCTGATGCCTTAGGATTTCAGCTTTTGTATTTTCCATATATTTGTAATCCTGCAATTCTTTAGTGCAACTCTAAACTCCATATCCAGTGTCAGCTGCTGCTTTCCCATTGTGGGCAGACACAACAATTCCTCTCCAGGCTGGGAATCCAGGACTCCTCACTGCCTCAGGCCCCAGAAATGTAAATAAAAGTGAGTTGGGGGTGCACACTTGGGGTAAATGACTTCATTACCTGAAGCTGTAATTGGAGGATTAACCCCCAATATGCAAATGGCCCAAACTTATAAAAGTGTGCAAACCCATGACCCATCATCCATTTTTGAGTGTAGCCCCTGGGGGAGGGCTCCGTCTGCCTGAAATGTACCTGAAGGCCCTTCAATAAATAGAACTGCTTTTTATTCTTCTAATTCTGTCTGGCCTCTGTTTTTAGGTAGCCCCAAAAAGGCACCATTCCCTCCATGGGGAAAATGCCATTTCTGGGTGGGAAGGAAGGGAGCAGAGCTACACTTCTGACTCGGGATTATACTTTGCTCAGTAGTGACAATATTTGTGTAGAAACCCAGGAGGAACTTATCCTTCCCAGGCCCAGAGAAGCAACTCTGAGCTCTTTTTGCTGTGCATTCACTGCAGTAAGCACATTCAGAGAGGAGAAACAGCAAACCTTGAGAGTAAATATAGCGAAAACAAAGGCTTCTTTTAGCCTATTAACAGTCTTGAACCTTCAAGAGGTTTTAGTCCCTAATTAGAAATAACACTTTGCTCATTTCTCTAACATTGCGTATTCACTTCAGGTAAATGGAGTTTTTTTCCTGCTTTTGAGAGACACAGAATGTTTTAGTAGAACAACAGGACATTGTCAAATAACCTCAACATTTAGATTCCTGAAGACTAAAATTTGATTCTTTCAGATGGCTGGATTTTATTTCTTTTATAAGATGTAAAGATAATTATATGATTTCAAAACCATACCTAGATAAATGAATTATGGGGGATTTGTGCAGAAAATGTCATTGATTTCAGTGTCTTAGGCTGTTTCTTGTAGACTGCACAGGGACAGGAGTGACACCTGCACACTGGCACTGTTGATTGTACTGTTACCTGAGGGTAAAACTCACCCTATCTGCCCACCCAAACCTTTCTTTTCATGTGCAATGAGTGGTCTTGTGGCCAAAAATTGTTGGTCTTGTGGCCAAAAATCCCAGTCAAATTAGTGGTAAAGCATCTGCAGGCATGTAGCATGTAGTTTTCTTCTGTCATTAGAAGAAAGATTTAGGTGAAAAAAATCTGTGATGCTTCTGAATTTTGTAGGTCTTTCTCCGTGTTCTTCTCTCAGTTCACCATAAGTTGGTTGCTCTTCCAGTGAAATATTGGACATGAGTCCACTGGACTTTGATAAATAAGAGGAGACTGGAGCCCAGGGTCTTTAAAATCTTTTTGTCGAATTTTCTGTTGGTATTCAGAGGAGCCGGATTAAACTCTGCAAAGGCAGGCAAATCCCACGGTATTGGCCTCAGGTTATTTAAAATCAAGGAGTCCCCTTCCTGTACTAAGAGCATGGTGTAATATATTTACAGATGAGGTGTTACTTTGAAGTTGGGATCTTGTCTTTGATCAAAAGCGTTCAGCTTCCCTCATGTCTCTCAGAAGAAGACAGGAGTTAGAGCGCATTGGTGTGAGTTTTTTTAATGTTTTGGACAGCAAAAATGACATTTACATGAAACAGTAATCCTGGGAATGTATGAGATAAGACAATTTCAACCATGAGCTGAGAGAAAGTCTCCCAAGCAGCCTTGAATCCAAGCAGAAATACCAGCATGTCACAGTCACACAGCCTCCCTCACCTGCTGTTAATTAATGTCCTGATAAAGGAGGTCTGTCAACATTCATAGGATGAAAAGTGAAATGTGCTTAAAATTTCCCTGATGAAAGTCCTGTTAATGAGGAGAAAGGTTTTGATTACATACTCTTAATTCAGCAGGCTTCTTTAGGAAGATTAAATATACTGCAGAAGAGCTTTCCAACCCATGAAGGAAAGGGCACAGGGATGGACAGAGCAGTAGGTTTTGGGTTCCTGAGGACAGCAGAGAAGGCACAACACAATTAAAGGGAAATCCACCTGAGTTCTGGCTTGCTTAGGCTTTGCAGTCACTGAGGGCACTGACTTTATCAGGACTGTGCACTTAGATCAATGGTTTTATCTTTCTGCTGCTTTTCTATTGACTGGCCATGGATTTCTATATGATTTTTAAAATGTAAACATGAATGTGTCTATCCTGGGGGGAAGAAAGGGAGTCTGGAAGAATAATACACTGTGTGCACACAGCAGGGAAACACCAGCGAGGCATCTCTGTGAATTTCCTTTCAATAAAGCATTTGTAACTTACTGCAGAGCATGACTTGAATATTGTGGATGGACCAAGCTCTGCCCCTGCCCTGTGCAGCACACAGGTGGAGTTATCCCTAACAGTGGGAATAATGGGAAGCTCTATTCTTTGATTTTTTTTTGCATGAACAGGTTTGGAAATGATTCTTTGAAGCAACCAAAGCTTCTCCACTGAGAGCTGTGATGGCAGAGCTGTCACAGCCCAGTGTGACACAAGGAGTGCCTTTCCCAGGCTCAGGTCTCTGTCCCTGCATGGTGTCACCAGGCAGTGCCCGTGGAAAACCTGCCTCCCAGCCAGGGGACATCAGGAAGCCATTTACTCTGTTTGCATTGAGGCTTTTAGAGTCTTCTGATGGCTCTCCATAAGCACAGCTGTGCTTTGTGGTTAAACAGATGTTTGCTCACAAACCACAGCACCAGAGAATTCCCGTGGCCTGCAGGCAATGGTGGCTGTGGACACCTGTGTTGGGTCAGTGGTGGCTGTGGACACCTGTGTTGGGTCAGTGGTGGTGTGGACACCTGTGTTGTGGGTGTGGACACCTGTGTTGTGGGTGTGGACACCTGTGTTGTGGGTGTGGACACCTGTGTTGGGTCAGTGGTGGTTTGGACACCTGTGTTGGGTCAGTGATAGGTTTGGACACCTGTGTTGGGTTAGTGATGGGTTTGGACACCTGTGTTGGGGGTGTGGACACCTGTGCTGGGTCAGTGGTGGTGTGGACACCTGTGGTGTGGGTGTGGACACCTGTGTTGTGGGTGTGGACACCTGTGCTGCATCAGTTGTTGGTGTTTCTGTGGGGGATTCCCCCTCACAGGAACAGAATGGGAATCTCAGCCCATGTCACAGCCTGAATCCTGTAGGGTTTGTTTGGCCACCTCTCAGATGCCCGTGAGAAAAAAGAAGGCACAAAGAATCACTGCCCCTTCACATTTCTGTAGATTGAACTCTTTTTAACTAGGAGAAAACAAAAGCAGTTTTTTTTTAACACAACATTTAATGTTATTAAAATACTGAAACCAAAGTGGTGGAAGTGTGATGCCTACCCAGTCAAATGGCTGTTTGTTGGAAAAGCCAAACTAGTATGAATTGTTAGAAAAATCCAGTCAAATAGGAGGGTAAGGTCCAGCTACTTAAATCTGTGGAGAAAAACTGAGTGTAGCCATGCAAAGAGTGCTTGGATCCTGTTCTTCCACTTGCTGAGTTGTGCAGGGCAGGATTCCACAAAGCAGATTTTGTCTGGGGAAGTTCCTTCAGCAGGGCTGGGCTCTCTTGCCTTCCACAACAGTGACTCGATCTCACATTCTGTGAAGCCATATAATGGGAATTTTCTGCATTACAGGATTCTTACCCTTACAATCAGATAAAAGAACTTGTAGTTGATGAACTTCAGTGAGGAAAGGCACTATAAATTATTTTGACAGGGAAACTTCATCATTCAAATAGGGTTTGTGCAATCTGTAAATCAAACTGTTAACTCCACTTTGCACAATTTATGTGATCTGTACAATATGAAGTGATACAATCTGGTCTTTTTTTATTCAAATCCAAGATAATTAAAAAAATTTAGCGTTTCACACACCTTTTTAAAAGCTTTGGGGGCTTCCATGGTGAGTGTGACTTGAGATGGGGTTGTGTATCTGAGCTAGGAAGCACGGCTGGGAAAGAGGATTAGTTTGATTTGAGATGTAACAGCAATAAAGCTTGGGGTTTTTTTCTTGGAGATCCTCCCTTGTGCTGACTGCTGCTTCCAGCAGCTTTCCTCTGAGTATTTCTACCTCAGACTCTTCATTTCCTTTCCAGGATCATATCCCTCTCTTCCCAATGATTTCAGTTTTCACTCTTTGAATTCTTTGTCTCTCTTACAAGACCCTCAGATAAATAATTAAAATAAAGATAAAGTAAGGGTAAGGGGGGTTTCTCTATGTCTGATAGGCAGCACTAACAAGATATTCTGGTTTTTTTCCCACTTCCCTCTGCTTCACCTGTCCTTTGCATTTTGGTACAATGGCTTCCTGTTGGTGCAGGTCTGCATAAGGAGGTACCCATCCTTGTTAATTTGTAATGATATTATTATATTTTTACTTAGTTTAAGTGGGACTTTCATCATCTTGAAATCAGAACTGAATCGGAAGAAATATCATTACTGCCAACTATAAGTGTAAATAAATAACAAAAAGAAAATAATCTCTGTTATTGTTTTTTTTTTTCCCTACAGGATTGTAATAAATGATTGTTCTTCTGTCCTACACCACAGTCTTTCCTTGAGGGCCATGGGAAATGAGGTATCAGTAGTGCCAGAGCTCAGATTGCAATTAAAAAGCCTGGGAGTGGAAGGTCTCAGGAGTGCCAGGATGCTGCTGGACCTTCAGTTTGCACTGCCCACACCGAGCACAGGCACTGGCCCTGCAGAGCTGCAGTCACCTCCACAGCTGTGCCAGGAGAGCTCCCAGCCAAGACAAACAGCTTTGGAGATTTCCCTTTTCCACATCAATCCTCTGTCTTTGTTTGTCTTCAGATGCTGACTCCTTTCTGCTCCTGGTGCTCTGAGAAGTGAAGAGATGTGAGATGCAAAAAGAAAAGCCTTGGAAGTGTTTTCACAAAGCAGCTTTGTTATCTCACAAAGTCCTGCCCAAAAGTATGGGAACATCCAGAATGGAAATACTGTCTTTGCATTATTAATAATGCTATCAACTGAATAGCAAAGTGCTTTATAACCTTCTTCCCAAATTAATTCTGCATTCTAGAAAATTGAAATCACTTTAAGTCTGTACCAATTCTGTAGAGTCATATATGCCAAATTATTTCTTATTTGCACCAGTGTAGTTCCTCGTGTAAATTATAATGAAATTCATCTCTCAACCTCCTGTTGGTCTTAAAATAAAAATTATCTAAGGTCTGTCATAACTGCAGATTGGTAGGGCTCTATGTCCATCCTTCTCTAGATAATTTTTTTTTAAAAACAACCCAAAAAATTCATAGAATCTAGAATAGTTTGGGTTGGAAGGGGCCTTAAAGCCCATCCAGTCCCACCCCCTGCCGTGGGCAGGGACACCTCCCACCAGACCAGGTTGCTCCAAGCCCTGTCCAGCCTGGCCTTGGACACTGCCAGGGTCAATTTAACCCCTTGGAGCTGAGCAGAGCAGAGTCCTGGGAGTGTTTAGGGATCTGTGGGATACCCTGCCCCATGCATCTCCAGTCAGGACTGGTTACTGCTGCTCTCTTTGTCATGGCTGAAGTACAATCTACTGAGTCACTTCCAAACTGAGAAAGGTTTTGGCAAGAGGCACAAAGCACTGAGGCAGAAGGCTGAGCTTTGCTTGGTGTAATTTCTCACGTGTGCATTGTTACAAGCTGCAAGCTGGAGGAAGTAGTGACCTCTGCACACCTTGAAAATTAGTACAAGGCAAATTAGCAGAGAGTCACAGAACTTGCCAAGGGCATTCTTTTTGAAGTGTCTGGAGAATTAATAAGGGGTGTAGATGCTGTATGTATAGCACATAAAGTCCATCAGTGCTGTTCAGTTAAAAATCCAGCTGTCGCAGGCAGACTCTGCTCATATCCAAAGACAGCCTTAAAAATTGATGGCTTTATAAAATAAATAAAGCTTACATGCTATTTAAATCCACTGCTTCATCGGATTTTTATTTCAGCATCCTGGAGGTTTAAGAGGAAGCCGTGCTCTGGCCCTGGAGCATTTCCCCTGCACACTTGGGGGTGTCACAGCCAGCACTGACGGGTGACACAAGTGGCACACCATGAATGCCACAGATGCTCCTGTTTCTGAGGGATGAGAGGCAATTCCAGGGCCAATGCTCGAGATGCTGATTTTTAAAACAGAACAAACATGGAAATAGCAGGGGGAAAAAAAATCAAAGACGTCTTTCCTTTTTAATTCAGGTTTTTGGATGGAGTAACCACCCAGAATTCGATTTCAGAAGCACAATCCCTTTTCTTTGCAGAATGGAGCATTATAGACTGACGATACCAGGGGAAAAGCTGGCTCTCCTGGTGCTGCTCTGCTGTATAAAGTGCTCAGACAGCTGATTAATCTATGGGATTGGTAATCATTTGACTCTGGATATTTTGTTCAAATGTTTTTTTTCAGTGATTCATGAAGCCCTTATCGGAATTCAAACAGCACTTCAGGAATCAACTAGGAGCTTAAAAAAATTAGCAGTAATGAGCTCATTTCCATAGAAATAGAACCAGGCTCACTGGTGGGTCAAACTGTTCTGCACTTCCTGTTTCCAGTGTTTTCCTCAACCCTTTCCCATTTATTTCATGCATCATTATCTTCCATTTTCTGTGTATCTAAACCATGCCATTTGGCTTTTTGTTCTCTAACCAGCAACTGCCACTTCAAGTTATCTCCAAATGGTGTAAAAATATTGTCATCCATATTTCACTTGAGAAAGTTTAAAATTCATTGTCACATTGCAAGCCATTACTCACGACAGTTTCCTTAACAGATTACAAATCGTAGTTTGAAGTAGCATTGAGCAAAAATTTCTAATGCTCAAGCCTCTCCATTCCTGCAGGATTAGCAATGTATTTTAATGATACTGCATTTGTATTCTTTCAATTTCCTTTCATGAGACATCAAAGAAGCAGCAGAAAGTGTCTTTCGTATTCCAGACAGACCACAATAGTTTGGTGTTTTCCTTCCTTCAGAATTCCTGCTAGCCAAGATGAAAGCCAAGGTCTTGTGAGCAAAACCTGGGCCATCTGAAAAGAGATGGGATCCCTTTGAGGGTCTAAATTTGTTGGAGAGATGGAATTGCTTTCAGTTTCATCTTTCACAGGCTTGTTAGGGCAGGTTCCAGAGTAGAAACATCAGGATGGAAGGTCACACACAGGTCCTGCAGATGTTCAGATTGTTTTGTGCATTTTCATCCAGGAGACAAAGAAGGAATAAGAAAGAAAATTTTATGGCTTGAAATCATACACACAGAGCTCCTGCTGAGGGCTCTGCAGGTTGTTGAGGAAGACCAGAAAATATTATAATAATCAGAAGAGGGAACTGGCCTGGGAGTGGACTAGACTTGGTGATTTATCTGCAAGATAAGGAATAAATGCTGATGTTAATGCAATATCCATATTATAGATATATATTTCAGTAGCTCTATATAGTCACATGGCTGGCAGCCACATATATAAGGAAAGAGAAGCTGTTCTCAGTAGCTCTACATCACAAAAAATCCTGGGATTCTGGAAAACAAAGAAGTTTGAACAGGAAAATAATATTATTGAAAACCCTTATCTGAAGGAGAAAAACCCCTTCAGGAAATATGCCACAGGAAGTATGGCACAGGAAAGCAAGCATTCTTCCTGACTTGTATCAGGTGAGCCTGTATGTGGATCTGAAGGTGGAAGAGGGTTCTGCATCCACTGGAGAGGTCCATTTCCTGGGATGAAAGCTGCTGGGATACACGGGTGAGTAAGGGGAGAAGGGAGCTCCATCTCTGCTGGAACTTGCATCCATCCAACAGGTGGGAATTGCGTGCCACAATAAATGCCTTCAAAGGAAAACAAAAACTTGTCCTGGGAATAGATTTTCTGCCAAAGATGGTAGAGTGTGCCCAGAAGTCCTCACAGAGCAGAGCACGGGGTAGGGCCAGGAGGGTAAAGCACACAAGGTCCATCTTTTCAGGAGACAGCATTTTCCAGGTGAACGTTGCGAGTGCCAGGGTAGTGTAAGGCGGCCACTGCTCCCTTCAGGAGAGAGAAGGGGTCTCACAGTCTTCCCTTTTCCTCATTTTCCCCACACAGAAGTGTACATCAAACACAAGCTTGGTCTACTGACTCCCCTGTTACATTTTCTATGAGAGCAGCACTACTGGGACCAAAAATACGCAAGTTTTAACACCGGGCAAAAGTGCAAATGGCCTCCAAAAGCAATTAGACAAAAGCACGGAGCGTAAGGTCATTAGTGACTGTGAGACAGAATGGACAGGGTAAAGCAATAGGTTTAATTGTCCCCAGCCAGGGATTGCTGGAGCTGCTTCTCTGGGAGGGTGTGAGCCCCATTTCCTGCACTCTTCCCTGCTGTTATCCATGGTGGAATTTTGCTGGAGAAAGGAGGCCAGACACGGCAAACCTTTGGCATGGAGGAGGAGAGGAACACCAAACTCCCTTTCCTTACTCTGTCATGGAATGTGACAAAACCAGGATCCCAAACTGCCCCAGGACACACAGTATTTCTGTAGCATTTGATTTCTATCAAAGGGCATAACAAGGCCAGCTGGCCTGGATTTCCAGGCTTGGATAATGAATCTTTGCTGGGAAAGAAGAAGAAATTCCACAACAGGAGTTGGATGGCACACTCTCACCTGTTATTGCTGAGGAGACACCTCTGCTCCCTTCCTCAGCAGTGGCTCCTTGTTTTGTGAGCAGTGGTGTTGAAAGCCACGTGGTGATGGACTAGAAATGAACACATGCAAGAGAGTGAAAACTACTGCAGCCTACAGAGATCTCAAGCATTTCTTTATTTGCAGCTCTTTTTATATAAGCTCTCTCTCTTAAATAGAGATGATGGTAAAGAACATCTCCTGGTCTCTCTGTGAGGGGGATTTTTACCCTGTGAGGAGCACAGTGAAGAGGGAACAGGATGTCAGCTGGTGGGACAGTGCCAACAAAACCCAAACCAAATGCTTGGTTTGGTTCTTGTTTCTTGCTATTTTGCTTCCTGAGGGAAATTCTGTAGGGACAAGATTAATCACACAGGCTGGCTGTGGTTCCTCCAGGCTCCTCCCTGCTGCAAATCATCCTGGGCTTTACAAGAGAAATCAGGAACTGTCCAGTCAAAACTTCCCAGTGGCTGGCTTTGTGGTTAATTGTGAGCTGAGTTTTCTGACACTGATCTGTAATGCCATCCTTCTGTGCAGCAATTTTTAGGATGCTTTACTGAGCACAGATGAAGGAAAGTTTCCTTAGCAACAGGAATAACATGGAATACTGAAAAGCTCTCTGGTGACTCTGCTTGTTTCTGCACATGAAAAAAAAGGCCCTTTTTTTTTTTTTTTGTGGGATGCAATAGAAAGATTCAGACACACAACCTGACATTTCCTGCCTACTTTCAATTTTTCAAGCAAATGAAGTTAAAAAAACTTCAGGCAGGCATTGTTTAAGTAATTCTCTTAGTATGCCCAATTCCTTCATTAATTAATTTGCAGAAGCCTATTAGCATATAGCAAAAAAAGCATGATTTAGCTTGACTTGTATCCAAGGAAACATGTATACTTAATAACTGAGATAATAATTTGCACCTCTGTAGCACTTCTCTAGCCGTGCTTGGAGGTCTTTCAGGCCAGCTTTTAAATGCATTTAGACATCTCCAGATGCAGAGAGGTGCCTGGAGAGTTTTCAGAAAGTGATTTCAATAATCCATCAGTTATCTGCCAGCTCCCTTGTGAGAGGCAGCAAAAGAACCATTCCAGTGGTGAAGATTAGGAAAAAAAACCACAATAAAGCTTTGAAAGAGTTAAGAGATAATCTAACCTTCTGATTCCTGCCAGTGGGCTTTAATGACTAACCAAAGCTGCCTGTAAGGCAAGGCTGCATAATTCATGTGGTTTAGGGAAAAAAAGAGACCATTTAGCTGGGAGTGGTGGGACATCAGGTGGCTGCTGTCCTGCAGGGGTGGCTCCCCTGGAAGCTGCACCCTGGCTCAGTGCCCTCGTCACCCCCAGGGACCCCTGAACCCTCCCCTGTCACAGCAAGGGACAAACACTGAGCCACGAGAAGCCTTGTGGGACAATAAATCTGTTTGGTGGCAATAACTAATAACCACAACACCTCAGCTCCTCCCATCTCTGCCTCAGTTTCCCCTTTCAAGCAGAGTTTTTGCAGGGCTAGGTTCACTTTTCCAGCTGGATGTGACTGCCCTCTGTAAATAACACCCAGACTTTGATTTGCTGAGACCAAGCATGCCAAAGGTTTGATTTTCTGCAATAGCTCCTCCATCATTCCAGGATTCCCTGTCTCTGCTTATTTTAGTTTGAATTCATCTTTCTAGAACGTGGGGTTAAAGTGCATTAGAATTCCAGCACACACACCAAAAAATGGGTTTAGGTCCTCATAAAGTAACTTTTGCCTCCTTCTCAAGTGTGAATTAGAAGTTTCTACATCTCTGGTTCCAGAACTATTGGAAAGAAAGGCTTGGGATTAGGTCTGGTGAAATGAATAGTTTTCTTTGTTTTATCACTTGAAAAGGAGTTTTGGTCTCCAAATCTTGCTGGCTAAGGTTTTTACAATTTCCTGCTTTTTGTGAGCGTGGGCAATGATACATTAAGGGAAGAAAGATTATGAAGACAAAACCAACAGCATGGTAAATAATACTTGCAAAGCAGCATTGCTGGCTGAGGGGCTGAATTCAGAGATACCATTCTGAGACTACTATAATTTCATTGATTCTCTCAACTGGGAAATCACAGCAAAAGTTTCCTGCCAAAGCTCAAAATATCGGCTACATAAAATATCTAGTACTGCAAAGTAACTGGGCATATTGGTTGAGAAATATGAACAAAGAAAAGAAAGAAATTTTTGGTGTGAAATCTTTATGTCACGTTTTTATATGCCAGTTTATGTTTCCAAAAGACAATGTTTAAAAGCACTTAAAACAAGTGAGTAAAGCTCAGTGCATTTTCTTGCATACATTTAATTGTACCTTTCACTGTGCAGTAATAAAATGGCATAGCAGGACCATCATTGTGGTCAAAGAGATTTCATTGTAATGAGACTTTAATTGCTGTGAATGACTTCCAACCATGTTATTAACAACACAATGCGTTCGATATTTTTACATATTTGTGGGGTGCAAGACTGAAATGTGTTTGCCAGGAGCTGACAAACTAAATTCTGGGTCAGGGACTGGAACAAGCTATTCCATCTCCTGGTGATGAGCACTGAGATATAGAAACCACTGCAAGAGAGCACAGCAGTGCTTTACTTCCAGTCTCTCATGACAAGATGACAATTTCCACCTGTTAAAAAAACCCAAACAGAGCACTGCACACCTGCTAAATCTGAGATAAAGAATCCAAGAATGACAGCATTATGGGCAGGCTTTCACCTCCCGTGCCCGGGGTTTTTGTTTGGATGCCTGTGTGTGTCTGGCAGCATCCTGCAGCTCCTGCCTGCCGGCATTCCTCAGCGCTGGGCGTTCGAGGGGACACAGACACCCCGGGGGAAGCTCTGAAAGAAGGCCTGGGGATGTCATGGGCTTCCACTGGTCCAGGAAGGATAAAACTGAGGAGGACTTGGCCTGCTGGTGCTTTCTGGATTTCCAGCAAGTCCAGGAAAGGGAGGCAGCTAGGCAAGGGCTGTGGGGGGATGTGCTGGGAGGTCTGGGGACAGCAGTGCCCCTCTGTGCCACAGAGCAGAGCAGGGCCCTCACACAGCCCCCCTCAGTGTGCCCAGGGAGCTGTGCCTTTCTTTACCCACCCCTTCACTCCTTCCCAGATTGCTCAGTGGGAAAACGGGAGCGCCGCAAACCCAGAATGTGCCGGGGAGATCTCCTGCAATCATCCCCCCGAGGGAAAGCTGAAATGACAGAACAGCACAGAGAGCTCTGGAAATGGAGCACCACACAGGCACTCTGGTTCTGAAGCAGCTCTGTGGAAAATTCGTGGATGGAATCCCTTGGAAATTTGCTTCTCCTACAAGTCACAAGTTAATGGCAGATTAAATCCCCTAAGCTTACCCGGCTCCCTAGCCCACCCACAGCTATCAGCCATTCCCCAGCACAGGCAGTATTTTCTTAGGCTCTGCAGATTTCCCACCTCTTTTGATCTATTTGTTGCACGTGCCACAGTGCTGTCACTACCTTGGGAAGGTCACCCCTGGTTTGTGATTCCCTGATGGCTGAGTTTTCTTGCTCCAGGTGAGCTGAGCCCCTGTTAGAGCTGTGGGAAGTGCCTTTGTGGACAGGCTGATGTTGGGATTTCAGGCTGGGGTTTCACTGTTCTGCTGCAGCACTGCAGGACAGGCCTGTCTCTTCTCCAAAATTGCAGGGTTTGGACAAAGAGGGAGTTTTTACTGGCTGCCAGCAGTGCTGTGTCTCCTGTGAGTAGCCAAATACACATCCACAGGCTGTTTTGGGGTGATCCTGTGGCTGAAGGGAGGAGCAGGTGTTACCTGGAGCTGACTGGAAACTCAGCTACTGCACGGACAGCCCGCAGGTTAAGGGTAGGGGAAGGGGTCTGCCAATTTATGTAAAATTGATGTTGATGGCTGATAGCTTGACCTAAATACAACCTCCCCCAGATGTTGCAGTTTCTTTAGCTTTGTTTGAGTTTGTAATAGAGGCAGGGTGCAGGAAAATTCCCATCCTGACCATGCAGGACCCACTCCAAGGGTGCCCCTGGCAGCACCTGAGCTGGGACAGAGGCCCCTGCACAGCTGCTCCCCCACACTCACACCAGGTTTTCCTCTGCTCCAGGCTTCCCACGGCAGAGTCTCAGATGTCCCGATCCTTAAAATAATTTCATCTTGCTGTAACAACAAAATCACAGCTCGAGCTGGTGCCTCTGACGTTCCTGGTGATCCCTGTCACCCGTGGCCACCCCCGGTCACTGATGGCACCTGTGGCCAGTCCTGGTGATCCCTGGTGAATTGGCTCCCCTGAGCTGAGCCCTTCTGTCCCCGTGTCACCCTCTGGTAAGTGTTATTTATGAAGTATACTGACAGTGGCAGTGAAAGTGATGTTTGGGTTTTTTCAGGTTGAAATGTGATGTCTATCCTGGTTTATCATGCACAGAAGCTGATTCCTACATACCATGCTCTCAAATCTCATCTAAGGCTCCCCGATGCCATAGCCAGCATGGGCATTTCAGTCACAAGAAATACATACTTCCAATAATTAATTTAACTCTGTGTTAAATTAATTTAACATACAAATGAAGCTCTTCAAAGAGAGCAAAACAGGCGCAGTGGAGCAGTTGAATCAAAAGCTGCTTCTGTACTTGGCTGCCCCTGAGGAAAATGAAGGGGAGGTTCCCAGAGCTCCTGAGTCAGCAGGGAGCCTGAAACTGTTGTTTCCATGAACCTGCAAACTGCTGGCGGCTGCTGCCTGTTAGTGATGAGAACTGTGAGGTTTAAAGACCTTGCCTTGGTGAATTTTGCATTAGTCTGGCCTGCAGTAGAAGGAGAAATCCCAGCAGGTGTTACAGAGTAGGGTGCTTTGGAAAGCACACCCTTCCTCCGGTGCCATTCTCAGCACTGAAATGCTTTAAGCTTTTTTTAGGATGTTAAAATAAATAGAGTTAAACCAATCTTTCCTTGGAGCAGTCTCAGTGTGTATGGGTTGTGCTTCTGGTGAGGCTCTGATGATGAAGTGCTTTGATGGCACAGTCTGCAGGATTATTTGCCCTCCTACAGACCTGTCACTACTAATTTGGAGTGTAAGTGTGGCAGGACAGATGCTTCATTTCTTTCCAGCTAAACCAGGAAGCATGGGTGGATTCCTGGATCCTCGGCTTGTGTGCGTGCCTTACATTCCTGCTGTGGATTGTAGAGTTTAGGGTTTATATTTTTACTTTAAAGTGCTGGCTTTCCTCTTCTAAAATATTTTAAAATACTTACTCATAGCTACTGTTTTACTGCTGAAATTAAGCTGCCATTGTGAGTAGGCAAAGATCAGGAAGTGCCCTGTCCTGTGCCGAGGGTGATGCTGAGAGCTGCAGCAGGCAGGGGCAGGGCTTGATGGCCCGGGGGAAGGGAGGCAGCAGAAGGTGCTGCCAGGAGCCCGGGGCTGGGGGACAAGAAGGCTGAATGCAGGAAGGGTCCCAGCCCGTGAGAGGGGAATGCAGAGCTGGACTGACAGTTCTGGCTCTGTGAGCAGTCGCTGGCTGCTCCTTGATCCTGGAATTTGGCTTCTGGGAGAAGCACCGAGGTTATGCGGTCAGACTCAGTCACAACGGGGAAGCACTAGGGTCACTTTTGCCTTTTGTAAGGAAACCTAAATCCCAGTGATGAACCATCTTGATGCTTTTTGATCATTTGTTTGAAATATGCTCAGCTTTTGGAAATCAGTCTTCCATTTCAGAGCCAAATTCTGTGCAGGTGAAAACTTGTTGAAGAGGTGCCAACCCTAGCAGGTACCTTCTAGCCTCTGCCATTATTTCAATGCTTTACCCCCTAAAAAGCAAGGCTGCTGTCCTGCTAGTCCCTCTGGCATCCTAAAATTTCAGTCCTATCCCTTGTCAGCCCTGCTTTTCTCTGGTGAGTACAGTGAGGGGTTTATCCTGAGTTGAAGGAGTTAGTGCTGAGTGGGGTTCACTGAGGCTCATTTTCCTCCAAAGCTTGCAAAACTCTTTTTTTCAATATATTAATTATTGTGAACGGCTCTCAAAGATTCAGCTTACAGAACCTATTTTAAAATGTTTTTATGCTTTTAACTGAATGTAAGATTGTTTTCGAAGTGCAAACTGTGCTGTGTCCTGGTGGCTCAGGTTCCCAAAAGCAATGAGCTCTTGGCTTTGATTTACTGCTCTGCTCCTCAAACATATTTAAAGCAGACAGTGCACGTCGCTCTGTCAGCTGCTGGTCTGAGCTGTTGTTTGTTTTGCTGAACTCCCCTTCTATTGCATAATTGCATTTGCCAGGTGGAAGTGAGAGCTGTCTTTTTGAAATCGTAATTAATAGTGTCTTGGGAGTTTCCTCCAACTAAATCCTGCTGCAGTTGGTTCCTCTCTGTGCAGCCAGTACACATCAGTCACCTTCCCACTGCAGCTCTCAAGGTGAGCAGCCTGCATGCCCAAGGATAGGTGGCCTACTTCATTATTAAACAAAATTACTTTCCGTGAGTGACAATAGATTCAGAGATGCTGGGGCTTCTGGAGAGGGGGGGAAAATGATATTTTAATCAGTAAAATAGGAGATAGTTTATATGGTGTTGGAAGACTAGAGCTACATACAGAAAACTGTGTCTGTGAAATAATTTCTTCTAAGTCCTATTAGGATGTAAATGTGATTTAAATTAAATCAAGGAAAGTGACCAACAATTATAAAATCCCATTTCTGAGAAATCGAGTTTGGGATTTGCACTATTTCTCTATCAGACCTTGGTGCTATCTCTGTAATAAAAGGTGAAAAGGTGACTCACGCTATTTAAGAAGGAGGTTATTGCAAATTGAAGCTGGAGCTATAATTGGGTCTCCTGCTGATGCAAGTGAGGAAAAAACAATTAGTGGACCACTCTAAGAAAAAAGGGCTAATCTCCAAAAGTGGTGGAAAGTAGCCAGTTTTTCCCTGGCATGCCGACATGGATAATGACTCTCCTGCAGAAGTTTCCAGGCTGGACAACTGGACAGGGGGAGTGACTTCCCTGGCACAAGGTGCTTTTTTGTGTGTATTTTCTGTACAGCTCTGGCATTCCAAGGGTCTGTGGGTTTTATTTCCTATATTTGCCTATTAGGACTCTTGCCATTTTGAATTGTGCCCTCTTTTTCCCTTCAGTGAGGTGATGTGGGAGTTACTGAGCTGCAGCTGGCCATTGTACTGCAGAACACACAAGAGCCTCCCAGAGCTGCTGCAGTTCTCAGAGAAACCTCCCCTCTCCTGACTGGACTTATCCTTAGTAATTTGCCTTGTATTACTGAGCTTTTTGGAGCTTTTTTAAGGCCTGCCTTATCAATATTGCATAGAAAATGTTCTTTCCTGAAGTCTCGTACAAGCAGCAAAGGTCAGGGATGAGGGCAGTCTGAAAACCCACATTTCTATTTGACCTCTCTATGCTTAACAAGAGTTTAATTCTCTTCCTCCCCGGCGGGAAGGGTGATGTGCTGGCTCTGTGACACCAAAGTGTCTCAAATTATCCCTCCTGCCTCAAACTCACTTCTGTGAAGCGCTGCAGCTCTGACACTCCCCACTCGTGGGGCTGGCACGTCCTTTGCCTGCTGCTGTTTGCAGGGCGCTGGCCGGGCAGAGGGGAATCCTCAGCGGCCCCAGCCTGTCTCGTTTAGAGCAACATGGTGAAATTTCCTGTGGTATGGAGCCAGCTGGAAGTTCCATACCGAGGTAGTGCTGGTAGGAGGTGCCAGGGCCCCTGGCGAGCGGGCTGGGCGGCGGCCGGCGGAGAGCGCAGCGGGCGCCTCGGTGCCGGGGTGCGCTGGGGCTGCCCCCCTCTGCCAGCTCTGTGCTCGGGCTGTGGGCCCAGAATCCCTGGAGAGGCAGCTGGAATCAGGGCAAGCGGGAATCTCCGCGTTCCTTTGTTATAAATATATCATAAGGTTGGCTTTTGCATTTGTATGTATGATTTTGGTCGCTTGCAATCTTGTAAGTTAAGTATGTCTTGCTAGCCGTGTGGGTCCTTTGTGTGACTAAAATATGTAAGGTTACCTTCTTCTTGATTTATCTATGTGATAACAGTAACACAAACCAGAACAGCAGATGGGAGGAAATGCCTGGAAGAGGGGAGGAAGACACATAACTCTTCTCAAGAAAAACAAGTCACCCGAAATCTATTGATGATAAGCTAAAACACCCAAACTCAAAGAAATGTTTGAGTAATGTATAAGTTAATGCATGTAACCCTAACTATAGGTTATGAGTCTGTATTATATTATGGGCTTTTCACAATGTTAAAATAACTCTGCTGTTAGGTTATAGTTTTTCTGTTTTTTGCTTGGTCATGGTAGTGGGATAGCTGATATATAGTTGTGCTTGTGCATGGACTGTCTGTTTGGTCGGGATGACATCCACGAACGTGTGATGAGGACCCTGCTATTGATGTGCCAACCATCAGCATCGGCCATCTGAAGAAAGCATGGACCAAGGCCCAAACTGGAGCTGATAACGGAGATGGACTAAAACCACAGCCAAGAAACACGTAGGCTCTAAAGAGGCGGACCCAAGGAGGGGCCGTGCAGAACAGTTCCTGGAACATGTAAACTAGTTTAGGGAAAAGTTTGAATATGCACAGTGATGTATGAATATGCAACGGGTTGGGGCAATGGAAAAGGTATTTAAAGAATGTCTCCAAACCTAGTAGGTGTGCTTCTTGGCTGAATGCCAAGGCACCCGGCCGTACTAACCCTTTGCTTTATGTTTGTCTCCTATTGTCTTTATTCTTATTAAACCTTTTATACTTCACCAGAAGTGAACCTCGTTTTTCACACTGTGTCACACTTCCAGTGAAGTCACAGTTCCAGCGTGGTAAGCGCAGCCTGGCAGGAGGTTGCCAATATTCTGGCATTTCTTCTGTCCCCCGTGGGTCAGTTTTTTATCATCCCAGCCAGGGTTGATCCCCACACTGGTACATCCTAGGCAGGGCTTTAGTTAGGCAACTCCTCTGCCTTGCAGATGATTAATCACTGATTGCAAAGTTTGGTTTGAAAGAGAAAAGCCTCAGAGAAATATAACTTCATGAATGGGATTTTTTATTATTATTTTCCCCCCTTTTCCTTCCTTTTACAGTAATGTGAGGTAACCTATTGGGCTGCAGGCTTGGCTCTTTTGGGCTACATATTGTGACTAACCCAACTTTAAATCTGTTAATTTAACTAGTGTTGCTGTATTACAAACCTGCTGCCAGTTACCCTTTTCTCTTAGTTTCTAAGTTTCTAGTAGCTTCTTTCATGTATTTTTTGCCTTACAAGTTTCAATTAGTTGGAAAAAAAATATTGTTTGTAGGTCAGTGCCATAGTTCGTTGTTGCACCTCCTTTAAACAACAGCTTCCTGATTTCCTTCCCATATTCATGCACATGTAGCTCTAAAATGAGGTAGTCAGTAGCCATTGTATCATTGGAATGATTAGCTAAAAAGCCCAGGATTGTTGGGGACCCCTTTTCATGTGGTGGTTCTTCAAAACATGGGGTTTTTTTTTTGTGGTTGAATTGGGTTTTCTGCCTCTGTGTGTCCCCCTTCACTCTTTTCTCCTGAATTTTGCGTCAGAAATAAAATTCTAGTTTTCCCTTTTTTTTTTTTTTTTTTTTTTGTGAGGAATCTTTACAGAAGAAATGACCATGATGAGCAAATAAAGGAGGCATTTTATTCACTTAGTGGCTCTAGTTCATGATAAGCTGCACAAATTGCTCAAGGAACAGGGCAGGGCTGGGGATGCTCTGCTGAGGAGAAGCCCTGCTTGGACACCAAACTGGGGATTTTCACAGATTTTTCTGTCTCATGACTGGTTGATTTAGAGCAATTGGGAGCCTTGCTTTCCTGGAATTTCTGAAACAACTTCAAGTGCCACGGTCCCTCACAGCAATTTTTTAATAACAAGTTAAATTACTCTTATATTTAAACTGAAAATTTTCTTAGTATTATCCTAATTCCTAGAATGCAACATAATGTTTCTCTTTTTTTTTTTTCTAATCCAAAGTACATAAAGTTAATAAAAAGATGCATTCCTACATGATCACTTAAAATCAGGATGAAACAAACATTAAAGAGCACAGCACTGAAAGTAAAGAGGGTATCAAAGCTGGGTAGTGATACATTCCAGATAATGTCTCATCTTGAACTACAGAAAAACTAATAATAAAGAATCCCATAATAAATTGCATCTGAAATAGCATTAAACCTTGCAATAAGAAGCTCTTGTGGGTTTTCCCCATCAATAAAAACAGAAATCAAGTCCTTTCACTTGTCCAGGCTGACAAAACTCCAGCTTTTCTCTTTTCAGCACTGTATTTATGGAGGTAATCTCTCATTAATAAGAAATTTTTGCATCTGTGGTTTTTTCTCTGTGTGTGATGTATCAGAGATGTAAAACCTGGGAGCGTTGGGAAGTGTGGTTGATTTACTGGGGCTTAGGGCAAGAGCTGGGATGTGGAATGTGTGGGAGCAAGGAGGGATGGTTGGACTTTCTGGATGTGGAATTTGTGGGAGCAAGGAGGGATGGTTGGACTTTCTGGATGTGGAATTTGTGGGAGCAAGGAGGGATGGTTGGACTTTCTGGATGTGGAATTTGTGGGAGCAAGGAGGGATGGTTGGACTTTCTGGATGTGGAATTTGTGGGAGCAAGGAGGGATGGTTGGGCTTTCTGGTCAGCTCTTTACAAGAAATTTTGTTGCCAAATCAATTTTCAGCTTCTGACTGAACTGCTCATCACACTGCTCTAGGAATTCTCCCAGGTATGGTGTTGGGAATTTATCCAAGTGTTTCCCCCCAGCTGTATTTTCCCTGGGCTTTGAAAATACAATAAATAAAGTCCCAGATTCTCTCTCCATCATTCTGGGCTTTTTCTGAGTTTCAGTGAGATTGGATGTTCTGCATGCTTGGACACCCACACAGGTGACAAGGATTGGGAGTGAAGGGGAAAGAGGGAAGGGAAATCTCCATCCTGCTCATTCTCCATTTTTGAGCAGCTGCAGCCACTCTTTGCTCACAAAAATTCCCTCTTTTTTCCCCCGACCCCTTCTTTCAAGAGGATATTTTAAACCTAGAACATGAACTAGAGTTTTAAAATTCCTCTGCACCACTTTCTTAGCTTTAGCATTGAGAAATTGGCTCATAAAGGGTTTCTGTAAATTCACTTCTACTTAGGATCTCTGTGTCACTCTCTTGTGAACAGGGGCTTCTGAAGGATGTTTTTGTTAGATTTTAAGACTCCTGTGGGATAGATTGGTTTAATTTATAATTTCTAAACTGTACTAAAGGGAAAATGAAGCAATTATTGCTAATATTTAAAAGCTGGTGATGATATGATATTTACAATATATGTTGTTTACAAAAAACCCCAACCAGTCCCCCCAAAAAACCCAAACCAAAAGCAACCTGACAACACCACCTCTGCAAAAAGGTGCCTCAGGGCTCAGATCTGCATCTCTCCAACCTTCAATAAGTTCAGTTGCCAAAAAATGGTTTTAAGTTATTGCAAGAAAAACACAGCAAAGTGCCAGTTAAATGTAATGTATTTGAACAAACATATAGGTCAGCAGAGCTCTGTGGAGACCTGAAATTCCACCTTATAGAGATTTTTCAGGTTTTCCAAAACTCATTCCCATTCAAAACTGGAACGTGAAGGTAATGTTACTTTGTTTTTGTAGAGTTTAAAATTTTCCAAAACATTTGGCTTCACTTTGTATAATTCCAACAGGAGAAAATAACAACAGAAGTAAATCTGTAATGCAACAGCTCCCTTCAGCTGTTTCCCTTCTCCTGTGTTTCTTGGGAGTTCATTTGCAGTGATATCTGTGCAGTTTCATAACACAGCCTATGGACAGACAGGTCATTAAATCTCTTGTCAACTGAAAGCTGAGGAATCCTCTTAGAATGCTTTTACTCCAAAAGGCAAATAATGCTCTTTAGTTGTATGTACACATTGCATTAAATGACCCCAGAGCTTGCTGACAATGTTTGAGTAGAGTTCCAGTGGAGGGATTTATTACTATTATTATTTTATTTGTGATTTCAAACGTGCTGATGATCATGCAGCATGCACTGAAAAATCAGCCCTATATGGGAAAAATGCGTCGAACATTGCACAAATCCACATGGATGTGTGAGAGATGGAAATATCAACATGTATTTTCTGTCCTTAGAAATGGAATGATACCCTTCTTTAAGTCTTGAAATATGGTGCTTCTATCTAGATTTGTATGAGCTCCGTGGCAGAATGTAATTTTAGAACATTTCATATTTACAAAGTCATCTCTTCGTGAAGTTTGAAGCATATTTTTAGTGCTCTTTTGCACTCAGGTTAAGAGGCTTAAAATGTCTTTTCAAATAGCAAGAAATAAAGTTACAAGGTCCAATCCAATTTTTAGACCAGAAGATAGAAAGCAAGGGTAGTTAGTGGAAGATGAGGTCAGGATTAAGTTTATTGTATTTATTATATTTATATTATATTTTATTTATCCTTTTCTTAAGGAGGTGTTTTTGTTAAAAACATTGAATTGGACCTATGATTGATGCAGCAAGACTCTTCCTGAATAAATGTGCTGTGTTCCTGTATTTCATATGTTCTGCATTATCTGAAGATCCTGGTATCTGTCTATGTATTTCATATCCTGCGTGTGTATTTCTTTAGATAGCTTTTCTTTTGTGCCAGTCCCCATTTTCAGCACGGAATAAACACTTTTCCAGGCAGTTCTGCCTGTATTTGAACCTGCAGCTCAGCTGCCATTTCTTACAGTGATGAATGGTTGCTGCTTTTGACCGATGGATGCGGGGTGTCAGGTCCAAATTCACATTTTTGTGGAATCAGATTAATAGTGCAACTCTTCTGGTGCTCAGCCTCATGTGAAATCCAATCTATTTGTGCTCTTTCCAATTTTCATTGTATTGCTGAGAATCATATTTAGTGAGCCTGACTAAGGAGGACACGACATGGGGAGGGTAATTCCTGTTCCCCAGGGTTCGCTCAGCTCTGTGCTCGCCTGCAGCCACACAGGCTCCTCGTGTCCAGCCCACCTGCTGGAGTGTTCCTCCAGGGACTGGGGCATTTCAGCAGAGGGATCAGTTCAGCAGGAGGCCTCATCACTAGGAAATACAGCTTTGTACACACCAGCACGGGGTGGGCTTTCCAGAGCTGGCTGGGCTGGCCTGCTGCCTTGGGGGATGCTCTGGGGGATGCTCTGGGGGATGCTCTGGGGGATGCTCTGGGGGATGCTCTGGGGATGTCCCAGCAGCACAGGGTGTGCAGGGGGCTGCTCTGCACTGGCCCTGAGCTGCAGCCCCAGGTGAGAGCAGGAGATGGCCCTGGCAGGTGCTGGCAGTGGGAGCCCTCCCTGTCCTTATGGGATGCGCTGCAGGAATGCAGAGGATGGAAAATATTGCTGCCATTTCCAGGCAGGGGTGATGCCTTTTTGGGGCTACCTAAAACAGAGGCCAGACAGAATTAGAAGAATAAAAAGCAGTTCTATTTATTGAAGGGCCTTCAGGTACATTTCAGGCAGACGGAGCCCTCCCCCAGGGGCTACACTCAAAAATGGATGATGGGTCATGGGTTTGCACACTTTTATAAGTTTGGGCCATTTGCATATTGGGGGTTAATCCTCCAATTACAGCTTCAGGTAATGAAGTCATTTACCCCAAGTGTGCTCCCCCAACTCACTTTTATTTACATTTCTGGGGCCTGAGGCAGTGAGGAGTCCTGGATTCCCAGCCTGGAGAGGAATTGTTGTGTCTGCCCACAATGGGAAAGCAGCAGCTGACACTGGATATGGAGTTTGGAGTTGCACTAAAGAATTGCAGGGTTACAAATATATGGAAAACACAAAAGCTGAAATCCTAAGGCATCAGGGTCATGCCTTGCCTAAGGACATGCTCAAGGGGCTGTGAGAGAGACAGGAATGGAACCCAAATCTCCAGGGCTCCCATCCAGCCTTTCCTGTGAAATCACTCTTCCCTGCAAGTGAGTTCTCAGCCTGATGTGCACAATGAATTTTCTTCCTCCCACACCCCGTGTGGCCTCCCCTGTTTGCTGCTGAATGAACCCAGAAGCTGCTGGGGCAGCAATACCCATATTTCAGACCAAAAATAACTGGCCACTGAGCAGCTTTCCCCTTATTTCCAGGCTCTGTTATGATACTTCTCTGGAATCTACTTGTATTCTTAAAGCTGGGGGGTTTTCATCCTTTAGGATCCCTTTCATCCTTTAGCTCCCTTTTTGGAGAGCTTTCTATTTTTCTTTTTCCTAGAGCACATGCCAGTGGTGGCATGAGGGAGACAGGGAAACCACAAGAAGAATGTAATAATTCAGAAATTTATGAAATCTCTGAGGTACAGTGTGCAAGAAAGCATGTAAGGCTTTGGCTGGGTCATACAGTTGAAATCTGGCAGCTGTTCTACAGCTGTAGAGTCTTCTAAGATGGTACAGTGTGTCTATTCTAACATTGCCTTATTATATATAAAATATATATTTCAGAGAAAACATTTTTTTTTCCTCAGAAAGCTTGTGGTAAAATTACAGTTTTCTCCTCCGAGTCCAAACTGGGGGCATAGAGGGGGAAAGGGAAGAATTATGATTAAGTGTTCTTCTTCGTAATCTGCATGTAAAGTTAACTTTCAGCTGGACACCTTGCCTTAGTTCCACTGCCTGGATCAGTGTGAAGCTGCTTTGGGCTGTGTGTCAGATGGACCATTTTATATCATCATTTGGCCAGTGCAAAACACAACCAATTTCTTGTCCTTGTGTGTTCATTTGCTTTCTTAATCTCATATATTTCCACATTTTTTTTCTCCACCGAAACTATGAGGTATAAATGTTTATGTTTGCCCTTCCAGCTGTGCCTTTTAATCTCAGGAGCAGTTCCTTCATCCTTTCAGGTGTTGGAACATCACTTTGAAACACAGCCACTAACCCTGCACATAAATTCTGAGTAACTCATACCAGCTGTTTAACCTTACCATCATTTTCTTAGTCTTAGCCTATGATCTTTAATTACCTGTGGCGAGCATTTGCATTTTCCTTTTTAGAAGTGGCTTGCCTGGTTGCCAGGAGATGAAATGGAGATGTTAAGAGCAGTGAGGGCTGCCCAGTGCCCGGGGGGACCCTGGCTCTTCAGCTCCACTTGTTTGGACGTGATGCTGAGCCAGGTGTGTCATTGATGTGCCACCTGTGTTGGTCAGCAGTGGAACACGGGCTTCGTGAGCACAGCTGAAGAGGGACAAGGTTTGTGGCACAAGAAAGAGGGACAAGAGTTTGTTCTTGTGGCACAAGAAAGAGGGACAAGAGTTTGTTAACAGCACTGAAGAGGTTCGAGGGTTTGTGAGCACAGTTAAAGAGGGACAGGGGTTTGTTAACACAATTAAAGAGGGGAAGTGTTTGTGAGCACGATAAAGAGGGACAATGGTTTTTTTGTAGCACAAAGAGGTGCAAAGGTTTATTAACACAATTAAAGGAGTGCAAGGGTTTGTAACACAACTAAAGAGGCCCAGGGCTTTATTAACACAATTAAGAAGGACAAGGGTTTGTTAGCACAACTAAAGAGGTGTAAAGGTTTGTTAGCACAACTAAAGGGGTGCAAGGGTTTGTAGCAGAATTAAAGAGGTGGAGGGTTGGTTAACACCATAAAGAGGGGAAGAGTTTGTTAACACAATGAAGAAGGACAAAGGTTTGTAGCACAATTAGAGGGTGCAAGGGTTTGTAGCATAACCAGAGGGACAAACAGCTGCGTGCTTTGTTGCTTGTGCCTGTATCCCTTTGTTCAGGGTGCAGTGGCTGGGGCTGGAGAGGACCAGGCTGAGCCTGGAATCCTGGTTTCATTTTGATGTGTGGGATGAGTTCAGTGAGGTTCCCTTGCTGCAAAGCAAGCAGAGGGAGTGTGAGAGCCTCGTTGTTGTGAGCTGTGGCTATTACAGGCTTTTCAGTATCTCCAGAGAAGGTTTCCAGCGCCCTGTGATCCTCCGTGGTGAGCTGAAGAGGCAGAGCACTCGTGCCACTTATCTCCCACATCTCCCACCACGTTAACACTGCAGAAACACAGGCTGGCACACGGAGGAAGTTATTAACCTTTGCATGCTGGGGGCAGCAGCTGAAATCTAAAAATTCATTTGGGTAATGTCAGCCTGGAACTTGTCTTATAGCACCGAGGTTACCTCTGCGAACTTCTGGTTGATAGAGAATTCCTGACTGGTATGGACAGCCTGGTTCCTCCTGTCTCCTACCACTGTGACAGACCAGTGATCTGCTGCTGGTTTGAGTCTTATTTTCATGGTAGCTGCTGCAGGGTTTTAAACACCCCCCCTGGTTTCTTGAGGAATATTTACACCCCTTAGGAGACGCAGGAGCAGAGGTCAGGAGCGTCCTGGGAAATGCTGGGTGGAGGCAGTGGGAAGCTGCATCCCCATGATAATGCATTTGCTTGTTAGGAAGTGATTTCTGTATCTCCAAGATGTTTGCTTTGGGGAACTGAAGCTACCCTGCAGAGTTCTAAACAGAGTGGGAAATGGGAGTCTCTGCGAGGGTGGGTTAAGTTGGGATCAACATTTCAGTGCCACTCGACTGAGAGATGGGGCTTAGTCTGTACAGGATTTGGTCTCTGGGGGGCAAAATAATATTTTAAATAGAGTATTTTTAGAAGAGAGGGATTATTGAAAAGATTTCTGCTGAAAATAATAAATTCTCAGTGTGGGGAAGAAGAGACACGTATCTTTTTCTGGCAGCTAGTTTGTGTGTAGGTCTGAATATCTTTCTAGCTTAAGTTATTTAATGCCTTGACTTCTCTGGAAGTGGGCTGAAATTAACATTTATTCTCAAGAACTTGCTCCTTAGACTAAGAAACAAATTGAGATAAATTTGAATGAAGATACATGGCCTATCATCCCTGTGAACAGAAAGTCAAAATCTTATTTAACACCTTTTCTGAGAAGTGTGAGGAAATGGGGTGGAAATGGGCTGTTTGAGGGGATGCTGGTGGTTTATACAGAGTTGACAGCCTCAAGTCTTGTCTCTCTAAAAAGATAAAAGTCGAAAATCATTATTTTCAGTTTCTTGAGGACTTGTATTTTTTGAGGGGAGAAAACATTTTTGATCTTCAATTGCAATGAAGCTTCATTTAGGTACTTGTGACTGGGTGAAAGTTCAGGATTTACCACGAAGGAAAAAAAGGAGAAAATAATCCAACCATTGTCTTGAAGGCATATGTTGGAAAAACACCTTTCAAGGAGAAAAAAGCCTTCTCTGCTCAGCTCTGCAGTGGTCCCAATCTCTGCAAGAACAGTGAGGGGAGCTCTTTGGAGAGGCAGAACTGCTTGGATGTGGGGATGCTGTGTCACACTGTAACTGACCTGTGGTGTTCTCAGTCTTCCATCCACTCCTTTGGGAACTATCTACTCTTCTTTTAAATGCAATGAATATATAAGCCAGAAAGCAGGAAGAAGGCAAACACACCTTTCTCATAGCCCCAGTGCACTTCTGAAATCTGTTTGCATTCACAGAAATAGTCTGAATGAACACTGTCAAAACTACTCGTGTGATTGAATGTTCCTGCCCGGGACTCAGATGTTTCAGTCTTGAGGAAGCAAATGTTATTCCAAGTGTATCAAAAAAGGAAATGAAGCCTTTGAGAGCAGTATTTTGCAAGTCTTTGTTAGCAGACATCACGTATCATTCCATCTCTGCCCTGCTCTAATTGATCTGCAAGCGTTAGGCATTTAGTGAGCGTGGGCTTATCGTTTCTTGAGATCAATCTCCCTCCTGCTTCCTCCTCCCTGGCAGCTCAGCCCTGCCCCAGCGCCGGGCTGGAGGAGCCCAGCCTGGCTGGTGTAGCACAGGGAGAGCCCCGTGCTCTGCTGCTCTGGACTGACCCCAGCCAAGCTGGGGATGCCAGTCCTGCAACAGCAGCAGCGCCCCGGGAGAGGAACGCAGCCCAGCTCCGCGGCAGCGCCGGCCCCAGGCTGCAGCACCAGTGCTGTCAATGCCCTCTAATGAACAGCTGCAATTAAGGTGCTTGTGGTTATGTTTCAGAAACAGCCGTGTCTCATAAAAATGCCCCTCTGACATCCCTGTACAGCTGGTGGAGTAATCAGGGTGGTTCAGCGCACTTGGTCTGTTACGCTCTGAAATCCCGACCGTGGAGCATCATCTTTTCCACTATGTGTCTTAAAGAAAACCTGGGGATTTAATGAAATCTGGCCAATGCTGGGGAATTTAGCTGCAATTTATGGTTACCCAAGTAGCTTTCGTGGCTGACAAACGAGGAATGTAAAACGTCCAAGGAAAGTTAAACAAACAAAAGCTGTGCTGCAGTGGATGGATGGAATTGTGACCTCTAAGGAAATGTCTGGAGCTTTCAGAGCTCTCTGAAGTCATAAATTGCAATCAGCTCCAGGCCCTGAGGAACTCAGTCATGTTTTCCTTGTGTTTTGGGTGCAGCCTTTGCAAAGGCCCACACCTCCTGCCAGAGGGAGCAGCAGGGTCACAGGGCCACTGTGCTGCGTGTGCACGGTCAGGACAGGCTCCATGGCCAGGCTCTTGTGTCAGCATTAATTCTGGGGAGTGCTTCTAAAATATTGTCCAATTAGAGGAAAAGGGGAAATGAGAAAGGCTCCAGCATAGCATCACTCTGAATTGCTGGCATTATGCAGAGCAAGAACTGTATTCCAAGAACACACCGATGACTCTAGAGAGTTAAGGAGAAATCACTGTTTTGCCCATTTTACCCCTCCTTTTTAATAACAACAAAAAAAAGTCAACATAAAAATACTGTAAGTTCTACAGAAATATCATGGAGAAAATCTTCGTAGCACTGCATTGTTGGTTAATGTGCTGCCTTTGCACCTTCTCAAATTTGGGATTCCTTGTTCCGTCGGGGTGGTCCCAGGTGGTCTGGCTGTCATTTCACAACTTCATTTCATTTCATTTCTTGCTGACCCTGAAATCCCCTCTGCAGTTCCATGGGATAGGTGATGGTTGTCCCTCTTGCACCCCCAGTAATCCAGTTCTGCATCAGTGCCCTGTTCTTTAGGAAAACTCTGTTCTGTTTTCCCAGGTTATGTTTGGGCTGAGTGACCTTTCTGATTTTTCATGCTGATTTATCAGGTGGTTATTGGTTTCTATCAACTCACAATATTCTTACCCATTTTCTGTATAGTTGCTTTAATTAATTCCTTCTTATCACGTTACTGGACATTTTCTATACTGCTGCTACAGGAGATCTCTGCATTCCTGGGTTGCCCATTTGCTGGCAGAAAAGAGAAATATCCACTATTTTTTTCCCTTGGATTTGTCTCTCCTGTCGAGTCAGTGGCATGGGAAGTGACCCTTCATGCCTGTGAGACTCTGTCAAATTAAATTTCTTGGGATTTTTTTTTCTACTATGACAGAGGTACAAAAGTGTTTGCTTTTCTAGCTATTTAGAGAGGGCCTGAATGCTTTAGAAATGCTTGGCAAAGGCAACCTTAGATATTGGAAAACAAAATAGGAAGATCTATGGATGTCACTAAATGTACCAGCTGCACCTGGATTGCAACATTTCTGAGCTGAAAATGTAGAAACATTCCTGAGATGTACTGTAAGGAATCACTGCTTAGATTCACGTGCTCAAGCCAAGAGCTTTTTTACCCCTTCCTAATTGTTATTTGTGCTCCTGCACCTGAAATGGACCCTGAATTCCTTTAATGCACTTACAAATCTACTTTGCATTTCCCATGCAGGAGTTTCATTTTCTCCCTGCAATGTGGACAGCCCATAGCTCAGGCTATCAGGGGAAAAAGTTTCCTCCATCCCTTCATTCCTGGGGTCCTGTTCCCCTCTACTAACACTTAGAAATGCTTCTTTTGGTATTTTAGTGGTCTTTCTGAAATGAAACGTGCAGGTGTAGGCTACTGATACTGCATTTAAAATTCCAACCTTTGCTAATGGGTGAGAATTTTTTTCAAAACCTCATCTTTGGAGAAAGTGGTGAAGAACTGTTCTCATGCCCAGTTTGGCTGCTGAGGACAGCCCAAAGCACAGAGGTACTCTGACAGTGGCAAGGAAGGACTGACACAATTCTGTTGGCAAACAGCACTGAGCAGATGCAGATGGAATTGTGAGGCTTGAACTGCACCTATAACTCATTACAAGGTAATTTTGGTGTTATATTTTTGAAATATGAAGCGCTTGGCTGTGTCTGGGACCTGTAAGCTGAAGGCAGGCACCTGATGTGGGCCCTGCACCCCCTGTGCTGGGATGCACAAGGATGTCTGTGCCCAGAGGAAGGATGTGGGGCCCTGGAGCTGCCCTGAGCTCAGCAGGGGCAGGAGCCAGGTGCTTTTATCAGGGATAATGCAATTAGCTGGGACATGCAGCAGCAAGGGAGGGTGAATTTGAAGAAGAGATTTAACTTCAGTTGGGATTATAAAAGGGGAAATTGGATCTTTATCCAATGATTCCTATTGACTGTTCTTACAGATTTATGCAGAGAGATTTATTTCAACAAAGAGGTCCCTCTGTGGTCACAGGGGCCTAAAGTTGATTTCTCTGGTGCTTGATTTGGGCTGGCTTTGGGGATTTAATTTTGTCTAATCTTAAGCACCTTTATACGTCTCCCAAATCAGGAGTCCAATTGCTCTGTGAAGGTGGTGGCAAAAATAAGTCTGGTCAGTAGTTCCCATGGGCTGAAGTACCTGTTTGAGGTGGTGGTTTCTCTTTTTTAGCTCTGCAGGGAGCCCAGAGTGATTGGCTTCTACCTTAGGCTCCAAGCACTCCAGAAATCACGCGTGTGACTCTGGAGCTGTGGCAGGGCTGCAGGGCAAACACAGCTGGGAAGTGCAGCCAGGCCAGGATGTGCTGCCCACGGGAGAAAATGCCAAGTTCAGCCTCTCTCTATTTCCCAGGCTGGATTTCCTTGGCTGAAAAACAAGCAGCTTTTATTTTACAGCAAATATTTCAAGAAAATGACATCAATCCCCATCTGAGACTGCCCTGGGGCATGAAAATAACATAAGGGAAATGTTTGACCAGCGTTGTTTCATACTGAAATAAGCAGTGTCTGAGCAAATATTCCTGCACTGTTTCTACAGGCAGACTCTGCCAGGCAAGAGATTCCTGCTGGAATGGGCCTGAACCATCCTGGTACCTGGCCTGCAGTGAGCTCAGTGTGAGAGCTGCTCCTTTCTCCTCCCAGGGGTGTTCTCAGTCCACACAGGCAGGGATTGTTCCTCCAGCAGAATCCCTTTCCTGCACTGGGGTGGTTAAAAACACGTGGCTGAGCTGCCAGTCTGGCTCTGAGGAGCTCAGTCTTGTGTCCGTTGGATCTGAAACTGTTGCTACATCTTTCAAAGCAAGAATTCAAAATATTTTTTTTTCTTTTTTACAACTTTTGTCCTTATGGATGTTTTTTATGGAAAGTTGGGCCATGAAAAAATATTCTGTATTTGCACAAAGAATGGGATGTTTATCTTTTTCAAATGTTTTCCGCGAACAGCTTAAAAAATTGAAATCACTTTTGCAATTTAGAGGAAAAGTGAACTATTTATTTAAGTACTTAATCCGTTGTGCATCAAGGCACTTTAATGAATCAGACAAGAAGCAGACCTGGAGCACGACAAAGGCGGTGAGAAGAATATGCGAGGAAAAGCTTGATCTCATTTACTTTTATTTGTGAGGCGGAAGGGAGAAGTGGCTGAAATCTCCGAGGCTAATGGAATTCTTGGAGGTACCTTACGTAACCGTGGTATCTCGAGGAGCAGATCAGCACCTGGCTGGATCAGCTTGTTGGCAGAGCAGCAGAACTCCTGAGCTCCGGCTGTCTTTGGTCTCATACCTGGAGCAGCCACGGTCCAGCTGCAGACGGAGCTCAGCGGCCCTGGGCAGCCGGCCTGCCCCCGCTGCAGCAGGCCAAGCTCAGCAGCAGGGAGCGTTTTAAGGAGCAGTATCAGTCATCAGCCCCAGCAAACACTCTCTGGGTCGGCGGGGAGAATTGCTTTTGCCCGGGCTTGTGCGGTTCCCTGCAGCCGCGCTCCCCGAGCCCGCTCCGGGGCCGCGCAATTCTCGTTTGTGTCGGGGAGCGTCTGCTCCGGAGGCCTCGTCTGCTTGGTCACCCCTCAAGGAGAAAGAATGCCTCTCCATATGTCTTCAGCAGAAGGCAGCCCGGGCTGACGGATAGCAACGAGATGAGGCGTTCCAAGAAATGCTCAGTCCATGGCGAGATAATGAGTGTGGGGGGAAGGGGGAGCGGAACAGAACTGCAGGCAGAGATGGATGTCGGGGAAGGACACGAGGCCTGCCCGGCCCCAGAGCTGGGCAGCCACAGGGGAGGCTTGGCACACAGCACAGGAGCTGAAAAAATAAAAATTTCAGGAGGAAGAAGTTGAACTCTTTTACGGAGGAAGTTGTAGAAAGTTCAGATGTGTGAAAACCGACAGTGGGGTTTTTTTATTTCCTTGTAAAACAGCTCAGAAGCATTCAGGAAGTGGTAGATTGAGGGGGAGAAGAAACCAATGGAATTTAATGGGTGGGGCAAGCAGAATTTGAGAGCTAAATCTACGGAAAAGTCTGTTTGGATATACATGTGCCAACTCAAGTGTGAATGTCAATGTATTGGCCTATTTTGTGCATAATAAAAATACAGTGGATGAAATTCTCTCTGTGGTACAGGACTGTAAAGGACAGGGTGGTCACTTGCAAATAACTGATCAGCTGTAAGGCCACTTGGAAAATGAACCTTGTCATCAGAGCTGTAGGACAGCCCAGAGCTGACACCTGCCCCGGTGTCATTGCATGGCTAAGAACACCAGCACAGAGCCTGGGCCTGTCTGGCAACGGGCAGGAGGGAAATCATCATCACTTCTCACTCTCCAGTGTGCTGCAGAATGTATTTTAGCTGGCAATTTATCCCCCAAATGCAGCTGATGTGGAGTGTCTGGCCCTCTGAGTCAGCAGCAGCAAAAAAACCAATATAAACTCTGATCTTTATGTAACAGACAGGAGTCAGAATAAAGGTAGCCTGTTTCAGGCAGCCTCATTCTCGAGGCAGTTGGATTTTTTTTTTTTTTTTTTGCTTTCCCTGTTCCCTCCTGATAAACAGTATTTCCCATTCTCCAGTTTCCTTTGTTTGTTTTCAGCCTCCTTCATGCTGCATCCCACTTTGTGCTGTGCAAAGGCCAGTCTCCTACTTTGTGGAGAATTAGAACTAGTTGCACACTGTGTGTAATTCACTTGCAAGGCCGAATGTCTGTGGTTGGGCTCAGTCTGGCCAAGGGATGCCCTGCAGTGCCTTTTCCCCCTCTGCTGTGGGATTTCTGCCTCTGTGAAGCAGCTCACCCCAAATGCCTCCCCCAGCATCAGCACCATTCCCCAAGGCAGGGGCTCTCAGGGTTAATGAGCAATTAGCCCAGTGCACAGTGCTGTGAGCAGGAGGGCTCCTGGGGGGGAAAAGGGTTTTCCAGAGGTGTTGGGAAGGCAGCACAGCAGAGGGATGGAGGAGACAGGCTGTGCACATCACTGACTCGCTGCCCTTCCTCCTCATCAGCAGTGAACTCATCTGGCATTTGGTCCAAGGGCAGAAACCCACGACCCCATTACTCTGCAGCAGCAAATGGCATTTCCCAGGCATTGCACAAAGTGGGATTTGCTGTGACTCAGCCCCTGCCTGTGATTCCTGGGGCTGGGAGCACTCCAGTGCAGTCAGTACAGGACCCATTCCATGCTGCAAATAGGGTATGGGCTATAAAACCAGTGTTTTACTGTAGTTGTCAGGTTAAAAAGACAGGACATGAGAATAAGGTTAAAAACACATAAATCTAAGTCCTCAGGTATTGGAGAGGGAAGTATTGTGCTGCTTTTCTGGAGTGTGATCTGTCAGTCAGGAGCAGCTTTTCTGTTTGGACCCAGCTTGGTCAGGGAGTGTAACTTGCAGAAGGGAAGAGAGACTTCACAAAAGCACCAGCATTATTTACTGTCCACCAGTCTGTTGCTCTGTTGCTGTGGGTTTGGGGTTTTTTGAGGGGTATTTTTACTGAAGGAATAAGGAAAAGGTCATTTACAGTTTCAGATTATTTGATCATTCTCCAGTCTCCCTGATTAACTGTATTAAATTCTCCTGGACTTTGCAAAAAGCAGGTGTTGAGGAATACAAACTTTCCACAGCCCAAACCAGATGTCTCCCCCAAATCAGTGGAATATCCCTGTGAAAAATGAATTGAATGTAGCAAGGTCTTGCTGTCCTGGGAAAAGTGAGTAAAAGAAATCCATCTTTTCCCATGAGTCCCCCATTATTAAGAGTTCCTCATGTGTTTTTATATAGCAGTACTAACAAGCCAGTTGTGTTTTTATTCTGTCCCTCTCTGATTACATTCAGCCCCTCAGGCAAATCTTTATACTCAGTAAGTCTTCTGTCAGACTATAGAAATCTTTGTGGCAATAGATTGTAATGAAGATTAAGCTGATGGGTTCATGAGTGATTTATTATAAATTATTGTGTAGTAAGGGATTTTTTTTCCCCCTTGTGTAGTGAAAGAATTATGTGAGTGTGGTCTCAGGGCAACCTCTCAGGGAAATGAGGATAAAATAAGTCAAGAGTGTCCTCAGAGTGTCCTCTGCTCTTTGATGTATTTTTGGAAGGCTTTCTTGGAGATGGAGGGGTTCTCTGGTGGGAATTCTGGAGAAATGCTTTCCCGTGGCACTCTAGCACAGGGTGATGCAGACCTGGGGAGGAACTGTACATAAGTACAAGAATATAAATCAGCTTCAAGATGAAAGCTCTTAAATCTGTTCTCTGCTGCTCACGCTGATTATCATGGCCCCAAGGCATAGTTACAGAAGGATGCACTCAGGAGGGCTACTTCAGAATTTCCACAAGTCATTACTGATTATGGATCTGCACTTCTAAGTGTTTATGGGGGGATGATTGATACACTGACGATGTACCTTTCAGAACTGCGTAAAGAGGAGCAAGGCTTGATTTGCACTTGGATTGTCATTATTTTGCCATTTCAAGTGGCTCCTATTTTATAAACAGCAGCTATGGTAATGCATTTAGGGTGGTTTTCATATTCATGGATACATATATATGCATATTTTTACCAGATAGGCACCTTAAAATTTTCCAGTCATTATTATGAAATGCAATATAGCCTCTAAAGCTCATTCTGAAAGGATATCTATAATCAATTAACTGACTCCCCAGAGCAGCCTTAATATGGTGTTTTAATTAACACCACGTTGGAAAGCAGAGCAAGCTCCTGCAGAACTCTTGCATGCAGCAGCAGCTGGGCTTTGCAGCCCTGCTTTGCAGGCAGGGTCTCTCTCGAGGTCTGAGGGATGCTTTTTGTATCCTACAGCTCCACTGCTCAGAATCCTGCCTGTAGGATCAAAAGGAAGAATGAAAAGGGTTCTATTTCCAAGAGAAACAGAGAGTACCGAGTAAATGAGATGAGATGTTGCTAGAGCACAGCCAGGCAGAGCAGAGGTTTACCAGGGACTTGCAAGCTCTGTGCTGGAGCAGAAATGACCTCCTGCAAACCCCAAAACAGGAGACAGGCACAGGGGGGAGATAACAGCCAGCAGGACTGCCAGGCAAAAGCAGTGCTGGCATGTGCTCCTTGCAGAGGTGTCTGCTTCAAGATCAAGCATCAGCGTAATCACTGTTGATATCTCTTTGTCCAAAGCAGTAATTCTTCAGCTGTGATTTGATAAATCTGTATTTATTGGTTAGCATTTCGGTGGGTCTCACTTGGCAGAATTTCATTACACTGAGTCTGCTCTGCAGCTGTCGAAGCTCTTCAGAGTCAATAATTTACACCAGGAAAAGCTCCAGTGTTTGTATTTAAAACTTTATGGTGGTTTTGTGCTTCTGGTCTTTTCCCTGGGAGACAGCTCTGGGCCATACCCCCAGTTCTGGGCTGAGTTTCTGTAATTATTATCTGCAGAGCTTTTTTCTTTTGTTTAGTGATAATAAACAGAGATGATTTAGTGTAGATAAATAGGTGCAAATCCCGTTTGTCACTCATAATTTATTTTCATGCAATGATGTATTTATCATGCTGGAAGTTAATAATCCATTTTTCTGAGGGTTTTCTCTTTTTTCACTATTTCTGACTATATAGGAAACTCCACATTTAGAAACACAAACTTTTCTGATTGTTTGGGGACCTCAGGGTGCTGGAAATGAAAATAGACATACCTGCATATGGTTCAACACAGAAGACATCCAATGATTTTAAGGGGCAGTGATCTTTTCTCCATAAAAACTTATATGAATTTCCTAAATCTCTTCTGGTGTTGAAGTATTGGAAACAAATCTGGTCTGAAAATGAGACCAGAACACTTGACTATTTAGCTATGTAAGAGGCATATTTTCATTAGTTATCTGGAGTTTTAATTGCTCTTACAGGTGGATGTTTATTGAAGAGACCTTTTTGGATAAATGCAAGGACTAAATGATACTCTTATTCTTAGGGTTCATTTTCTTTGTCTGCTGGTAGAGTAAAATTTGCCACACAGACTGCAGGGGTGTGTTTGTCCATACTGAAATTTCCCTTTACTGGGCTTTATAAAATGATTAAAGTCTTTCTGTGAACCTTGGTTGCCTCTTGGCTGCCCGACTGAGCAGGCTGTGGAAGGGAGGGCCAGGACCTGTTCCTGGTGTGTGGCTGGGTGGAATTCAGCCCAACAAGTGGTGGGCACAGCCTGAGCATATCAGGAGAGTGATTAAATTCCTGCTGTGTGTAATAATTGCTGTATTGATAGAACAGTGGGGTAAATGAATTTGTGCTTAATCTTCTGTGTCAACCTGGAAAAAATGTGCTTTGGGAGTGAGGGTATTTTTGTGCTTATATTTAATTTGATACCACTCTTGGTAAATGGGTCAGTGATCTGAGGTATTGTATTTTTGGCATTATCAGAAGTGCTGGGTACTCCAAAATGTATTAGCTTTTCTTCCCGTGAAAATCACTCCACTTTGTTTTCCTGGGCTTGGAGATGATGAAATATGTTTGTGGCCATCATTACTACTACTACTACTACTACTACTACTACTACTATTATTATTATTATTATTATTATTATTATTATTATTATTGAGATGGGCAAAATTTTCATCTGGCACAGGCAGGAAAAAAAGTGAAGTAGCATCCAAACTGCTCTTTGCAAATACACAAATAAACTGAATAATAATAATAATAATAATAATAACATGCTAATCAAATGATTTGATCTTGGTGGGGCTCTAATATATCCAGCAGAACCTGGCACGTGCTGACAGGAGTTTTCCAGCATCCTCTTCTGCTTCTGTGGAAAACATTGGTTGTTTCAAAGTGAAGTCTGTGGGAGGTGACTGAAGAGTGCTGTTAGATTTTGGTGGGATGAGAGAAAGTTCATTTAATGCTTCACACACTATTATGGAGACCACAGGGTTCAGGCATCTCAAAAATAATTTCCAGATCAGTACCAACAAATATTGGCTTTGCTGAAATATCTGAGTGCTGCCCTGAACTGAAACAGAGCTGGATAATTTTGAGCTGGATGCAATGAAAATTCCTTGCAGGCTGTTAGAGTTAACATGTTTGGGTAAAACAAAGGAGCTGAGATTAAATGGTGTGGTTTCATCCCCATTTGGGACTTCCAGCTTCTTGGGGATAAATGGGATTTCAGAATCAGAGGTAACACTTGGAAGAGCACAGGGCAGGTGTGAAGGGCCAGAGCTAAAGGAAAGCAAAGCCTGAGGAATTCCAGGGATGGCTGGAAGAGGGGAAGCACAGGCAGCAACCCTGGGATGGAGCTGAGAGTGTTCCAGCCCAGCTTTCCTCCCCGTTTCCCCAGGAAAACGCCTGTTTTAGAGCAGAAATGGCAGCTGGCACGGGAGCCTCCTGCCTTTGCAGAGGCCACTCTGCCAGCCTGAGCTGGTGCTTGCAGGGGTGAAGATTCCTGCCTGGATGGGAGCTGGGAGTGCTCTCAAAATGTGCTGATGGCAGGCTCCGTGTACCAGCAATTTTCACTCACTCACTCCGTGCACAGGGTCACTATTAGAACCCAATTAATAATAAAATAAAAATTCCAATTTAAAGGAAGGCAATATGTTGCATTTCCACAAGTTATCTATAGTGTTAGGATGGCCAATTTAGCCAACTCTTTACTGCATTAGACAGATGCAAACAAAGCAGCAAAAAATAGTGTGAGAAGAAACAAATATCTGCCTTTCTGGTGCTGAAAGCTCCCGAGGCTGTGCACTGCAGGCCTTTCTCAGGGTCTGTCTCAACACATGCAGGCCCACAGAGGATGTTTTAAGCCAAATTTTGTTGGAGGATAGTGATCTGCTGTACTTATTTTTTAAGGTATGCACAGAAAATTAGTACCAGCTAAGGTCAGTAGATCATTAAATAAATATTCAGTGTTCAACTTCTACTGTGGTTTAGGATTGAATTTCACAGAAATGATCGGGGTGGGAGGGACCTTGCAGACCTTGTTCCCCCCCTGCCATGGCAGGGACACCTCCCACTGTCCCAGGCTGCTCCAGCCCCAGTGTCCAGCCTGGCCTTGGGCACTGCCAGGGATCCAGGGGCAGCCCCAGCTGCTCTGGGCACCCTGTGCCAGGGCCTGCCCGCCCTCCCAGGGAACAATTCCTTCCCACCTTCCTTCACTCATAATGAACAGGGTTTTACCTACAGGTCTTTCCTGAAGAGAGAACACCACAGGTGTGGTAAATATTAACTAGAGATTGCTAATTTGAGGCTTCATTTGGTCTATAGGAAGTGTAAGCTTCTGGCGTAACGTTTAAGTAAAATGTAATATAATATCTAATGTTAAAATAAAATATGTAGCTCAAAGTAGTGGACTGGAGTATTCTAAATAGTAAAAGAAAAAAAAAAAGATTTTGGCCTGAGTGTGAGGCATGTGCTAAAGACAGCTCCACTCTGTTTCCTGGCTCTTAATCCAGCTGATGCCATGCACAGCTGGGGAGCCCTGAGACCCCCATGAGTGTGTTTGGAACAGCTGGGGAAAAAGGGAAGTGAGTCCTGGTTTGGAGAGGGAGCTGCTCCTTCAGCCTTTGGTGACAGCAGAGGACTGGAGCCCTCAGTGGCAGCTGTGCTGTGCCTGTGCCACGGGGCTTTGGGGGATCACAGCTGCTGCCACGAGAGGAGTGCCTTCCCTCAGGAAGAAGCACAGAGCACCTGACAGCCTGTGGCTGTAAAAGAATTAATTGGGAAGTGAGCAAACTGCTAACCTTGTGCCTGGCCTTGATGTAAGCAGCAGTGACAACCTCTTTGCTCCCAGATTTTGCTGTCACTTGGTGATGAGGTTTCCATCTGGACTGCAAGAGATGTTTTAGATTTGAACTGACTGACTGGAAGAATTTAGTGGAACAACTCCATTTGCACTACTCCAAAATGCACAGGGCTCTCACCTGACAAACTATCTAAGAAATGCTTGTAAATGTGGGTTGTTTGTCATTGTTTGTTTGACTAGGAGGAAAACCTCACCTGTTTTCCACCAGCAGCATTTGCTTTCCGTTGTTATTTTTAAAGTTATTTTCATGCTCAGGTTGCATGGGTTTTGTGTTGGGATGTGATGGGGCTGTTCTCAGACTTCCCTTCAGGTGGGAAATACAACCCCACGGGATTTTACAGCTGCTGTTCCATCCCCAGATGTGCCTGGAGAGGCTGTTGTGCAGCCCCCATCCCTGCAGTTGGCATCCACTGCTGCTCTGATGATTTGGCAGTCTGGAGGCAGAGGTGGAAGCAAACCTGGTTAGAGCACAGCCAATGCCCAGGGAGTCAGAGCCTCATTAACAGCATCTTCCAGCCATAATCAGTTAGCCTTGGAGAGCATGTTTTATCTTGCTCTCCGCCAACCTCGCTGCCCACAAGTGATTTGCACTCTTATTGAGCAAAGCTGGGAGCAGAATGGATAATAACAAGTCTGAAAATGCTCTGAAAGCAGAAAACCACCCTGGGCTCAGGGACGGCAAACCTGGAATTTAGAGCAGAAAATAAAGAACATTAAAAGGTCAGGGCTACTGGAGCTACAACACTGTGATTATGTCACACCTGTCACAGCCCTGTGCAGGTGTGCAGCTGTGAGGTGGGTGTGGGAGCAAGCTGAAGGGAAAACTGGAACTCTGGGCATGGCAGAGCCCACTCATCACACCACAGACTGGCCAGAGCTATTCTCCAGCCTCATTACAAATTCACAGTCCTAATCTAAAAGCAGCCACCTTGATCTTCTTTCCTCCCTGTCGTTCTCAGTGCAAATTTGGTGTTTGTTTAATTATATTTACTCATTTGTATGTTTTAATAACATGCTAACCGTTTAATTTATATCTGCATTCATTAGATATTATAGCATTTCCATTGAAAATTTAGTACAGCCACCACTGGATGTTTCTCTTTCCATAGGTTTATAATTTACCTCCAGTATATTACATTTCCATGAGAAACCTAAGGATGGCACAACACACTCTTAACAACAAAAAAGTCCTTTATTTTACTATTTAAAATTTATATTTTAAGAATTATATTTTCCCCCTTCAAATAATGAACTGTAGGTGAGGGCATGTGCACCTTTCTCCTGTGATGTTTAACTGGCATGGTTATCAAGTTATCTTTAAAGACTGTTCTTTGCAGAGCATGAATTGGAGCCAAACTTAGCAAGTAAGGGGTGGATTTCTGCTTGGAATAGTTATTGAGTGAGAAAACTATTCAGAGTGGAATTGCACTGTCGATGAGAGAAAGCTGGAGGGTTTCCTAAAGGATATATTTGGATTTCACCGAAGGAACACTGACTCAGGGCAACTTAAACACAAGCTGTAAACATCCTGTGCCTGAAGCACGCGGTGTTCTTTGGAGAAATCCAAATATATCCATTATTGGAGGGTATTCAGAGCTCCTTTGGGGAAGTCCTGCAGTGCCTTGGGAGGTGCAGGGTGGAGTGCTGGGCTTCGGTCTGGTGTCATTTCTGATGTCAGTTTGGCAGCCCAAGCTCACGCAGTGCCCTGGACAGGAGATCCCAGGGGTGTGGGGGCTGTGAGCACAGGGGCTGGGGCTGGCCAAGCTGCCCCTAGGAGACTTCAGCTCTGATTAATGGAAGCTGGGTGGCCTTGCTGCTGGCTTTATTGGTTAAAGTCGAGTTTAACAGAGCTCAGGTAATGTGCACAGGCACTGTGCTTGACCTAAGATTATTTCAAAGATGACTGAACACTGCTTTAGAATCTAGTGAAAGCCTCTTTAAAAACACTGCATCATCCCTGTCCCCTTTGACCAATACTGTTGAAACGTCAGCGTTGATAGACGTGTCTGGTTTTGTTCTGTGTCTGAATTTGAACTGAAAGATGACAGTTATAGACTTTAATATGACTTATCTCTCTCTTCAATCCCAAGCTTTAGGTATTCATGTTAATTAAAATGCATGGTAATGTCAAGCTGGTGAATAGTTACAATGTAAAATGCCAATTATCCTATTTTTGAATGCATCTGAAATAATAAAGGAATTCATCAAGCCATGAGTCCCCAACTAAACAGATGTCTGGGATGTAAATGGATGGGAAGGACCAGTGCCATAAATCCTACAGACATTTGTCAGGCCTCTGACATTCTCTGTACCTTTGCTGTTAAGTCTGTTGAGGTTGAAGGTTTGTCCACAGCAAGAGGGGGTTTGGCTGTGCCTGTGCCAGCTCTGGTGCAGAGCTGCAGGAGAGGCTGCCTTGGGACCTCCAGCTGCTCCTGGGGGATGGAGAGGCACCAAAACTGGCTGGCACTTGTGAGCTCAGGCCCCCACGTTGGAGTGGGATGTGTGAGGTTTGTGGGAGATTTTGTTTTGTTGGTTTTTGTTTTTGTTTTTTTTAAACTACTGTTCCACCTAAAGTACTTGGTAGTGCTAATGTTTCTTTTTTCCCAGTCAGAACTGAAGAGGTTTAAGCTAAAACTGAGTATCTGCAGGAGTGAGTTCTGCAGGGAGGCAGCTCTCTCCGTTGGTCAGCCTCCACCAGCAGGCAGGTAGGAAACAGCCTTTGAGCAGATTGGGCTGCATTTACAGGCATTTGATCTCTGCTGAACTGGTGTAACCATATGAAACCTCTTCTATTATTCACTCTCTCTGCTTCAAATAATTCAGGACCAGTGGTCTCCAGCCACTTTGTGATACAGCTTGCCTACCACATGAAATTTTTAGCAGCTGCATTTGAATCAGTTGACAGTTCAAAAGCATGGTGTTGGTTTGTGTTTAAGGGATCCAGATTTGGATTTAGAACTACCCTGTGCCTCCACATGCACCAGCACATCCAGGCTGTGAGCAGTCCAGAGGCTTTTTCTTGCTCAGCTGATGCACTCTACAGCTTCAGCAAAGAAGGGATGGATGCTCCAGAGCTCAGGCAAGCACACACATGATTATTTAAAGTGCTGTGCTACTAATACCAGAATTTGGTGAGAGTTAGGGATGGGTGAGGTGATGTCAGAAGCAACTTTCAGCTAAGGAAATGGGTATTTCCATGCTGACTTCTTTGTAGGAGGATTCAGTTTCCAAATTGGTGAATGCTTTCAAGTGTCTGAACTGCTGAACTCCAGAGATTTTCACACACATTTCTATCCATTCAGGACTTGGGAAATGTTAAAAACACAAGGTGTAACCAAAGACTGGCTCCTTATGGAAAGAGCCAGGCAGAGTTTTGGTTAATGTCTCTCTACAGAGCAGGTTGGAACCACGAGGAGATGTCATTACAAGCTCTGTGTGAGGTTTGAGGAGCCTGGTCTGCTCTGGGGATGGGAACTACTGCAGGTGCCAGAAGGAGAATGTAGTGCCCCTCACACTGGAGGACCATGGACAGGACAGAAAGAAGTAGCATTTTTTTGTTTTCTTCTGACCCCAGATCTGATACCTGCAGACCTGGGATCAAACCATAATTCAGAATAAGTTCAAGGCAAAGGTGTTGGTGTGCACCCACACAAAATAGATCTTTGGCTACAATTAAGACCCACTAACATATGCCCTGTTTTGTCCTTAGAACTGGAAGGGCATTGTGTGTGCACAGTGGGCACAGGTGCTACTATTCTTAATTAAACATTCCATTAATGAGGGACATAACTGTGTTGTTCAGAAACTTTGTCTTTGGAGGAGCAGTGGTGCATTTACAGTTCTTTGTGAGGGGAATCTTTGTTCAGCACTGGAAATGTCCCTTCTGTCCAACACTGTGCCCTGAGCAGGGGTGGAAGCACAGCTGACTCATGAATTTGCTGCTGTGGTTAAGCTGCAGTTGTGAGGGTGATGGAGAGCTGAGAACCAGGGGAAGGAAGGTGACATCTGGAGACCCTGGGAAGAGAAAGTGGAAGTGCTTCCACTCTGAGAAAAGGATCCTGCCAAGAATGTAAAAAGTACATATGGGTGGCTCTCAACCAAGCTGTAGAAATGTTCTTGATCGTTGAGGTTTTCTTCTGCTTCGTTTCTGTGCTGTGTCTCCACTCGTCTGGTGTCTGAGAAAGAGCAACTGTCAGAAGTCAGTGAAGGCAAGAGAAGTTTTGTTGGCTCTGTCAAAGCTCTGCTTTGTGGTACAGGATCCCTGGTGATTGACTCCCTCTGTGTGATATATGAGAGTGGAATCTGGACCATGTAACCCATCTGTCCTTATCTACTTGCATGCAAAGGCTCACTATCTCCTTCCATGGGAAGTCAAATTTTACCCATTCCTTAAAAAAACCCCACAAACGCAAAACCACAGACAAGCAACAGAAAAAACCTACAAGACTGACATAAAAGGAAAACCTGAAAAAGTTCAATTGGAGCGTGGTGTTAATGACACCAAGGTTGTGGGTTCAGGCCTGTGTGGGCCATTTACTTCAGCTCTGGACTCGATGATCCTTGTGGGTCCCTTCCAACTCAGAAAGGTCTGTGACTGTGATCTGTGACTGTGACTAATTTTAACTAATTGACCTTTACCAAGAGCAGAGCAGAGTGCCCCCAGCACTCTGTAGGACACAGAAAGAGTGCAAGGACTGTTCTGCATTAAAAATGGATGAACACAACTTATTCTGCATATAAGGTCAAGATGTACTGTTCAATGAATAACTAGGATTTTACACACTTAATGCTTGGATAGCCAAGCATTTCTGTAGATTTTATTTACTGGTAGAAATGTGTACATTCTCAAGGACCCATGGCCACACTTTTGCTGTGTTATGAGTTGTTACTGACCCCTAGACTGTCTGTACCTCTGCAGGGCTAATATCCTGCTCTTGTCCTCAGGCCACCCCTTGGTGTCAGGTTCTGTCACCATCTGACATCCCTGTTACCTGTCTGCAAACTGGGTCCAGCTCTGCTCCAAGCACTGCAGGGGTCAGTGGATGTGTTTTCAAAGAGGTTCTCCTAACAAAGTTGTTATCCAACCACCCCCAGGGCCCAGCAGTAAGCCACAAGCCAGTGAATTCCTGAGGCCACAGAGGGATGTGCTTACACCAGTCCTCCTCCTCCTACTCCCTGAGATGTCTCTGTGCCTCAAGCAGCAGGTTGGAAGTTCAGAAAAGGGGTTTGTGCTTGGCAGGTGAGCAGTGCTGGCTCAGATTGCTCTGGTGTCACAGGATTTTACCAATTTGCCTTTTGCTTCATCAGGAAAGGACCATTTCCTGCAGCAGGACCATCATTCATGCGTGCCTGACTGTTGGCCAGGTGTGATGGAGGGACTTGCCAGAAAATAATGAACACGTGGGTGTTCAACTCTCAATTTCTCAGCTGAGAGGAGCTGCGGTTCTGGGTCGGGGTGGCCAGAGGTGGGAACTGTCCTGGACTTCAGGGGTGCTGGAGGAAGCCCTGCTGGGATTGCCAGCGTTACCTCAGTCCCCCAGTCCAAGGTCAGAAGGGTTCCACCCCAGGCAGCTCAGGAGCTCTGAGCCATCTGCCTGCTGCCCATGGTGGAGGGCCTGGCTGGTGTGTTGGGCATCCCTGGCATCCCCTTGGAGAGGGTTTTTCTTTACTGTTCTGAGCCAGACAGCTGTGCTTGACCAGCAACCAGTGCAGAGCTGAAAGAACGTTTAGCACAGCGAATAAAACACACACTAGAGTGTGAAAACCAAAATGTGCCAGGGCTGTTGGCCCCTGAGCTGGGTGGGGCCATTTATTTATGGACAAGCTAACTGTATCCCTTCTTTTACAGCAAGAGGACTTCACAATGGCTTTTTCTTTTCAGCTCTAATTAGGAAAATGTTCTGGAAGTTCAATATTATTTATTGCCTGCATGTTAGTGACAAAATGAATGAATTCTAAAGTGATCAGTGATGGTAATAAACTTGCTCGTGGAGTTTGGGAGAGATTAAAATTAATTTGTGACTAAATGACAGTGTTTTGGTGAATTCTCATCTCATTAAAGACATATAAAGGACTGAATTATAGTCATAAAGTGAAATGAAATAGATTCTTTAGATCTGAGAGCTCTTAAGACTATTCAAAACAAGGTGGAGGGCATTGCCCCTGCAGATTTTGGGTCAGCTTACAACACTTTGTGTTTATCATAGGATAGATAGCACTAACCCCTTGCTGTTGTTTGGCTTTTAGGGTTTGCTTTTTTTTTATTTGGTTGGTTAGATTGCCAAGGTGTTGCTTTTTTGTTTGTTTTTATGCTTTTATTTAAATCAAAGGAGTAAAGTGACCTTATTTTCCTTTCCAGTCTTCTAAATTAAACAGCTTAAGAGTTCTTCTTAGCACTTACTATCTCAGAAAAGGATTTAATCTTTGGGAAAAAAAGGAATTTATTATCTCTGTGTGTTGTTGTGTACTGGCAGCTGATCCCACCCACATTGCTCAGAAAAACTCTGAGCAGTGACACTTTGGCTCTCGGGTTTTGCTGCTCACTCACTTGAATGTTGTAGCCAAACACAAACTGAATAAGATTTCAAAATATCCTGTTCAGTAGTTGCACTGAAATCAAATGAAAATGCTTGTTTATTTTAGTCCACGTTGCACTCTCACTTTAAACTGGGAAGAAGGGGAGCAGTTCAGAACTTGAGGTAACAACAGCTTGATCACACTCTCCCCCTTGGGTCATCCAGACTGGTCTGTACTGGGAACAGACCATTTCATTTGGAGTATGAATTTAACATTAAAAACTATTTACAAGAGCAGGACTTGGTCCCTGTTTTGTCAGCAGTTCACACTTCAGTTACCTCTTACTGCAGTCAAAACAAAGAAACATAATTTTCCTTAAAATCTGGTTAACAGCTTTCTCATAATAAACCAACTGATCTCTTGATGCATTAAGAAACACAAATGTTGAATTTTAATAGCATTGTTTATTTTTACATAATAGATATAGATGAGAGAATAAGAAAATGTGTGTAAGAAACCTTTCCTTACCTATTTCATTTCTTGTTATCTCTAAAGTAGGGGATGCAAACCAAAAATTTCCTCCATCATCATGGTGTTTCTGCCTCAGTAATTTCTCCTAATAAACCTTCCTCTGCACTCACCATCTCTGAACAAGAAATTGCTTTGAGCTATTAATTATACATGCATTTCTCTTTTTTTAATCCAATTCTCTCTCTTTGGCCTATTATCTCTGTGGAGCAGCAAATAGCAATTCAGATAGATGTGTATCAATTACCATCTAAAACGTTGTAGGATTCAGGGTTTGTTAGAACCATCTCTTTCGTTAAGGTGTGTAGGGTTTTTAGTGTTGTCCAGCAGACTGGGAAGGCCTTGGGAAGGGAGGTGCTGGCATTGGGATTCCATAAATTCTTAGACAACTGGACAAAGTGCTGGCCAGTCACCTTGGCCTGCAGTGAGCCTCACTGATGTGCTTTAAAATATCTAAAGCCAATTGTCACCTCTGCCATTCACTTCTTGTTGCAGGGTGGGAGTTACGGACCATCCCTTCCCCAATTTTCATGGGATGTCATCAAGCTGGACTTTAGCAGAGGTACAGGGGCACCTACAATGAGGAATGTCCTTCAGTCTCCTCAGCCTGAGAATGTCAAAGCTCTCAGATATTTTGCTCCAGGCTGGTTGTGCCTCCAGACTCTGCCTTGAACCATTATGTTTTGATTGTGCCTCTGGTGGTGCAGACCTGTGTCTGTTTGCTCTTTGGGCACTGTGCTTCCAGGGGAGAGCCTTTGCTTCTCTCCTGTGTTCGGCGTGGGGTGTTCTGCCCCATTGCTAAATCTGAAAATGGAATTCCAGGTGTCAGCATGCCAAGGGAGGGGAGGCACAGCTGTGCTCGGGCGCTCTAAAGATGATGTACTGAGGGAAAAATCTCTGGTAGAAAGGTGAGAACAGGTAAGGCAGTACCTAGAGGGACCTCTTGTCTATTTTGGGACTGAAGTTCCCTCTCAATGCTGCCTGTGATAGAATTTGCCTTGAATTCATTGCAGCTGTAGTTTCTCCATGGCTTGTGAGTCTCTAGGGAGGTACAAAGCCATGTGGTCAGCTTTGAATTGTTCAATTCCAACGTCTGAGAGCACTGGGCACAAGCACGCAGGAGCTGTCCTTTGACCAGCAGGGTCTCGAGTTGTGATGGCTGCAGCTAATTCCTTTTTGGAATTCTGCTCACATTGTGAAGCGGCTGTAAAATTTCAGCCCTAATGTGTGCTACCTGGAGAATTTCTGAAAATATAGTACATGGGTATCAAAAAATGGTTTCAGGAATTATAAATTTCTTTTGCTGTGTCCTGACAAAAATGATAAAATTTCCAGATGTGTCAATGCTTTCCAAGTTGAGATCTTCATCTGGCAATATTATAAAGATGATTTTAAAAAAAGAATAGATTTAGTAACAAATACATTTCCCTGGATTTATCTCCTATTTAATATTGTAGCAGCCAAGACTTTTATGTCAGAGGATCCTAAAACTAAGTTATTGTTAGAATTAATCACAAAAGAAGTTGTCGTGCCTACCAAGCACCCAGAGCCACCCAATAGCTTTTCAGCCTCAGGTTTAAATCTCATACATTTCTCAGCTATTCGTGCTTAATATCCTACACTGCCCCAGCTGCACCTCCCCAGGGAAACGTGTCCTGGGACTGGGAGTGACGCTTGTGTGAGGCTGCATTTGCTCAGAAATGGGTTTGAGCAGCAGCTCTCCTGCCAGGCCCCGCCAAGCAGGGCTCATCTAGGAATGGCGAGGGTTTGCTTTCCCTTTTGCCTTCGGGGATCCTGGTTTTTCAGAGGATCGGTTGTCCCTGCAGGGAGCCGGGAGCCAGGCTGCGGCTGAGGGTCAGGGGACCCCGCATCGAACAAACAGGGCAGGAGCCTGGCTCATTTTAATGCCTTTATTAAAAGATCAGCTCGGAACAGGGCCTGAGGGGTCTCGCACACCGCCGCTGCTCCCAGGCCCGGCGCAGAGGAGGAGAATTTCAGCTTTGTAGCACTCACGGCAGAGCTGGGGCTGCCGCCCTCACGGGAGCGTAGCATCGCCTCGCNCCCTCACGGAAGTGCACAGAAAAAGGGCTTTTCACTCGAGGTCTATGGTTTTTGTTCTCGCTAACTTCCGAGGTTATGGTGACATGGGAAAGATCTTTAGGGGTAATTAGGAGACAATTGCCCATTGTTCTTCACCTAAGGGTGTTTAAATCTTTCAATTTGGCGCTGGCTCGTTGTTTCAGGAGCTTGTTTTGCTGCTCTGTATGAGGCGTCTCTTAATTTGCATACGGGCCGACATCGCCCCTCCCCCTTTAAGGTCCCGGTCGCCATTTTGGGAAGCAGCTGAGGTGATTCCCGACGGAAAAAGGGTTATTGACAACATTAACTTATTAACTTTACAATCATTAATAACAAGTAACTTAATTCATTAACTTTACAACTCAATAACAGGTAACTAACTTATTAACTTTACAACCTAGGTGTTGAGATTTCTTAGGGTTTTATTCCTAACATCGCAGGTGACGGGGACAAACCTGAGGGTGCTGAGGGGTGCAGGGAGTGGGGACGGGAAGGGGAAAGGGGAGCAACTGGACTGGGATCCAAGGAAATCCCAGTGCTGAGGGAGGAGGCACTGCAGAGTCTGAGGGCTGTGAGAGGTGAGGCAAAAGGAGGAATTAGCAGTTGTTTTGTGTCTCTGTACATTTTCCCACCGTTTGCAACTGTCACTACAGGAAACATCTTGAGCAGGTTGATCACAATATCAGATGTGTAGATTCTTCCTGTCCACCAGAATCCCTTCATGCAGTTTTAAGCTTTATCTGCTTTGTCTGCAACATTTTATCTGCTGCATTGCTGTGGGTTTGCTGGTCCAAAACTCCCAGGAAAGACGTGTTAGCACTGAGGTGTATTGGATTCCTGCTCCTGTGTTTTCTCCCATCCATGCAGAATTCTCCTTCTTAGCATCTGCTGATACTCTGATTAACTTTCCTCAACTCCTTTCAAATCTGGTCCTGAAAGAGCTTCTGACTGCGTAGGCACAGCATTCCAATATCTCCTATTCCTGCTGCTTTCTTTATCAAAGCTGGTAGTGTCTGCTCTAAAAATAAAAAATATTTGGAAATTTTTGTTTTAGAATATAACACATTGTACACTATCTGCTGTGTAAGACTTCCTGACAACGGAATTGGTGAAAATTAAATGCCACAGACCTTACCCCCCAAAGCCACAGCCTCCTGAAATGTCTCTCACAAAAATTCTGTCAGTAATTATTATGTGCTTATGTTTCTTTAATATGTGCTCAGTCACAGGATTGCTCAGGGATCAACCCTAGTGAACATAATTTGGAACCCCACAGAGCTTTTAGATTGCACATGGGGTGCTGAGCCTCTCCTGCTTTTTGTAGTCTCTGTTCTGCCCAATTTTTCCCTTGCTTTATTTTTCGTATCTATTTTATCTTTATGGACTACAGGTTCAGGTGCAATTCTAATCAGTGTTCTAGTGAGAAAGTGCAGCTGGTGCTGTGGAGCTCCCAGGAGATCCTGAGTGGTGCAGTGAGGGTGTGAGGAGGGTCCTTCCTGCTCAGGAGAGATTCCAGGAGGAGTGGTGGCTCACCAGTGAAGAGGACAGGTCTGAAAGAGTAGATGTGCTTCAGAGCATCCCAGGGATTGTGCAGACATGCTCTGGCCACTCTCCAGCTGGGTCAGAGTGGCCCAGAGACACTGTGCAGGTTTGTGCCTTTGTTCTGGTCGTTCCCTGTTGGAGCAGCAGATCCCACTGGTTAAAGCAGAGCAGCCTTTGCTGCAGGGACCCAGCAGTGCCCCAGGTTCTGATTTGTTGGCAAAGAAAATTATCTGCTGGGAAACTGCAACAGCTGCCTGAAAATTAAGAGGAAATGATAAATTAGGTAAAACGAGGTCCTAACTTTGTTATGGGGATAAGAAGACCTTACTGCACCAAAATTTGCTAAATCCATCAAGCAGCAGAGTGAACCCACCACAAATTGTGATGTGAGAGCCACCAGGGCTGCTGCTAACCAGAGAACAGGGATTTGTGGAAGTGATTTCCATCTTTCCTTGGCATTTTACAGTTCAGAGGTGTTCTCTGTCTTCCCTCCTGCCAGGTTTTGTTAGCAGACCTGAGCAGTTGCTGTACTGATGTCTCTGGACTTGCAGCACCATCCTCATGTGAGCTTTGCTTTTCTCCTCAGGGCTTTGAGTGACAGGTGGAACAACTGAAAACAATGTATTTCAAGACCCTTTTGCCCTCCTTCAGAGCTGTGTTAAAATACTTTGTTATTTATATTTAATCTGCCTTCTTGGGGTTTGATTCAGTGCAATGGCTTTTTGAAATCCAAAGGGTATGGGATCACACACTTGCACTTGGGCAGAAATTGGAAATGTAATAATACTGTGAACTCTTGGATCTGACTGATCCTTCCTGTGCAGGGGCTCCTCATGTCCTGAGTGGTTCCAGAGAGCAGCCAGCACATGCAGACCCTGGATCTGTGAGGATGCTGCTCAGTGCAACCTAAAAATTAGGCTTTAAAATTGGCACCAGTGAAGTGTCCAAACAGAGCTGCCTTTCACCATTGTGCCCCATCTCACTTTCTGCTGTTTCAACACATTTTCATTGAGTTAATACAATATTGATAGCAGAAGAAAACAAAGTTGCAGCTTTTCTAGCTTGGGATGTGCCTTTCTTGGCTGGATTGCTCCTTTCTGTGTTTTCCCCTATTTGCAGCAAATTGTTTTGCAGTTCCTCAAGTTTGAGAAGCTCATTTCAAACTGTTAGAAAACTCCATCTGACCAACAGAGATTAGGGCTCCTGAAGTACAACAAGCAGCTTTCTTGCTATCAAAAACAATTTTGAAAAGATGTTTTGGGATTAATTCCATGATTGGTTTGAGTTTGGTTTCTTTGGTGTGTTTTTTTGTTGTTGTTGTTGGTTTGGTTTTGTTGTTGGGGGTTTTTTGGTGGTTTTTTTGGGGGGGTGGTGGGTTTTTTTTATTTATTCTGTTTTGTTTTTTTTTTAAAGTAGGTTTATTTCTAAGCTTTTCCTTAAGGTGCACTTTGCACACATTACACTACCAAATATTTAAAATTTGTCAAAAGAACTTTCCAGGAAACTTCTGATATACAAAAAAAAAAAAAAAAAAGCTACTGAAATATTCATCATATGTTACCTGAAATATCTTGTGAATAATGGGCAGATACTGTACCAGCAGGTAATCTTTAAAATAACTTAATCAAGTAGCAACTGGTAGCATTGTGTGATGTTCCTTCTGGGAATAGTGGCAAGCAGCAGAAATGTTGATTACTTGGCCCTTTGCCTTTCTAGTGCTGAATTACTGAAATCACTGTGAAACTTTTGCATAAATGCACATAATTCTCATTTTTATTTTTAGATATTAATATTTTTTGACTGGAGAGAATGCAAGTCAAACTTTCCCCACATTTTCACTGACGTTTCTGTCTAGTTTGGATCTGTGTGGGTCCTCCGTGTAGGAATATTTTGCTAATTTGCAGTAGACTGAAAAATAGGTAAGCAAAATATCCATGATACATTAATGCACATAGGTAAAATGTTTCTTAAAATTAACACGTGTGCTCCTGCAAAAGACAGCACAAATCTAAGCTGCATCTCAGAATCTTAATAATTGAGATTTTTCTTTTGATCTTGCAAGATTTATCAGAAGACTTGATTTAGTTATACTCCTGCTTATTATAGGGAAGATGTTTACAGATAATAATCTTTAAAGTTTTAATTTGGTGGTAAAAATAAAATAATGAAATATATATTTCCTTGGATCCAAGCCTTTGGTTTTGCACTTGAAATGTTAAAGGAGCTGTGAAATTGCTAATTTGCATCCCCAGGAAATGTGGAACACCTGTTTTTTGGCAAAGGTCTTTACTGAAAAGGAGAAAATAGTTTCAAAAGATGTGTACTCCAGGGCTGATCACAGCTAGCAGGCCTGGGTCAGCTTTAGTTTAAAATGGAGTTAATTCCAATCTTGAACACTGTATGAACAGGATTATGGGCAAGTTTTAAACACAGGTTTCCCTTTATGAGTGTATTTTTCAAGTTTAAAACTGGGACTTCTTATTCTGTCCCTCAGTCACGTGGGGACGTGAGCTGTGGGTTTCTGAGCCTGTCACACCGTAGGTATAAGCTGAGATGCAGATCCTCTGAATTGTACCTTTGTGAATACAAAATATTCTCACAAGAATCCTTGGGCCTTCTCCCAAAACTGCCCCAAAAGACAAATCAGAGTATTTTGCTCCTGAGTGCTGAGGCTACAGGCAGCAGTGAGGAGCACACGAGCGAGGGAAGGGGAGCAGGGATCTGGGCCAGTCCCACGCCCCTCCCCGACCTCCGTGCCCCTGAGCGTGGCTTAAAGAAAGCTCTGCTGCGAAACAGACCCGTGTGCTCTGCTCTTTCCATGGCACAGCCATCTGCCTGAGGCATGTCAGGAACCGAAGAGCTGCATTTCCCAGCTCCTGTAACAAAGGGAGGCTGGCCTTGGGGGCTGGAGCAGCCCTGCTGTACCCCGGGCAGGGGAGCAGAGCACGTTTTCACAGGTGCTGAGCCCCTTGGCCTGCCCGACAAGCAGAGGGGTTTAGCACTGGTAATTCAAATGCCACTGAGGGTGCCAATATAGTCTACACACAACAAACAGAGAATACTTTCTGAGACGCTGAGAAAAGGTGGGACCAACTTCAGCCCCTCGAGTTCCCGTAAAGCAGCAAAGTCTGGCCATGGAGAAGTTTTGATGGGTTTGCACAAATCCTAAAATAGCCCCTACAACAGGCCGTGCCAATGCCTTCTGTGTCATCACTGCTGTATAAATAACACCATTTCTCATCCATACCTCGGGGAAGAAGTGTTTTGCCCGTGCTCTGCCAGCACCGTGCCCTCCAGTACCCCCTCAGTTCACGCTGCCACGCGCAGGAAGCAAATCCCTGCAGGGAGAGGGGATCCTGGGCTGAAATTTGGTGCTGGGCTTTGTGTGTGTGGAGACAGCTGCTGTTTATTCCTGTCGTGCATATTGCAGTGTTCTCAATTTGCCTCCCACACCAAGTTATGTTCCTGTATTCAGTGGAAAGGGCACTTAAAAAGCAGTGTGACACTTCCCTGTGCTCGCAGCCAATGTAATAAAGACTACATTTTCCAGACCTGCAGCACAGCATCAAATACATTTTTAATTTAGGTTAGTAAGTATTGAGGCCAGAAGGATGCGGAAAATTTATTGTCACTTCTTATATGACTTCATCTTTAAGTTATCACTGTGTTGGGCCTGGCTGTACCTTTGTCTGTGAGTTTGCTACTCTGCTTGAGGGGAAAAAAGAAGGAAATCATGTCTTGAAGTCCTCTAGTCATCTCTCTTGGTAGTTTGCTCCACTGGTTGCTTGCCCTGACTCTTAAAATGTGTGCCTTAATGCAGACTGATTTTTGTTTAGATTCAGTGCCCTGTTTGCCTCCTCTCACCTCATTAGAAAGCTTCCTTATTGCACATCCACATCATTCCTGGGAAGGAGCCTCTCTCTGCTTTACTGTGCAGTGCAGCTCTGCAGAGATCTTCGGGAGAGTCCAGGGAGAGTATTGACATGCCAGTGGGATGCTGCTCCTGGTCTGATTAGTCCCTCTTGGGTCCCTCCCTCCTGTTTTTCTGTGTTTAGTTAGCAGGGCTGCAGCTCGGTGCTGGCAGGGCTCTGAGGGGCATTTTGGATGGCCCTGAGTCGCTGCTTTAATGGGTTAAACACACCCAAATTGTTGAGGGTAAATGTAAAGCTCTGTTTTTCCAGCACTCAAATACTGCCCTGCCATAAGGAGTCTGTCCATTCTTGAGATTCAAAAATGAGCTCAAAGGAGTTTTAAACTTCTGAGGTTTTGTAAATCTTAAAAACCTGGAAAGCACAGCAGAGAGAAGGAACTGGAGCTGGGGAAGGCTCTGGGGCACCAGAGGGGCTGAGGAAGCTGGAAAGGGGCTCAGCCTGGAGCAAAGGAGGCTCAGGGGGCCCTTGTGGCTCTGCACAACTCCCTGCCAGGAGGGGACAGCCAGGGGGGTCGGGCTGTGCTCCAGGGAACAGGGACAGGAGCAGAGGGAACGGCCTCAGGCTGGGCCAGGGCCGGCTCAGGGTGGACATTGGGAACAATTTCCTCACAGGTTCTCCAGCCTGGCACAGCTGCCCAGGGCAGTGGTGGAGGCCCCATCCCTGAAGGGATTAAAGCCATGTGGATGTGGCACTTGGGGACATGGGTTAGTGGTGGCCTGGGCAGTGCTGGGTTAATGGTTGAACTTGATGGTCTTGGTTGGTGTTTTCCAACTTAAATGGTTCTATGATTTTAAAGTGGAGGTTAGTAGGCTCCACTGTACTACACTTGGTATTCTGTAGGATTATTTCCAGAAAAATGCTGTGTTTCTCCATCCATATAATTGGTGGATTGGATGGGGCAGGACAGATTAACACCAACTAGTTTTAATTTACAAGTTTACAACTGAACTATGATACTTTGGGCAGTAGATGAATATTTTTAGTATGTTTTATACATATTAGTATATTTTCCTGCATGGCACGAGTGACTTTTTATGCTGGAAATTGCTTAGAAAATAATTTTTTATCAAGTTGAACCCTGACAACTTTATTGCAGCAACTTCCTTACTTTTACCCATTTAGAGTCTTTGTAAAGTTTCCTTAACATGTGGTGTTTTCTCAGAGCACAGTTTTTATTTTCCAAAGCTTTTATCATCTGAGATGCTTTTCTCTAGGGTCCCTCTGATCTGTCCATCTCCCAAGCCTGCTGCTCCCAAGCACAGGCTGAGATCTAATGGGACTCGGATAATCTTGCTTATTTTACATCCTCAGTGCTGTGACCTAAATAGCATCACTTTTTCTGTGCCAGGGTTTCATTGTTGGCTTGCACTCAGTGCATTATCCTGCCTGACACCCAGCTCTGTGTCTGTGATGCTCCTGCATGGGATCTGTTCAGGGGGAAAATCCTCCCAGCCTTGTTCAGTTTGAACTCTTCACATCTCCCAGCAAAGTCCGTGGATCTCAGCGGGAGTTGCCAGATTAAGACTGAACAAAGACCTCAGGATTTGGTTCCCTGTCGGTGCATTTGTTTGTTTTTCAGCTGAAACTATTTGTCATTTGTTTCTATTGAATCATAGGACAAATTGATTTAATTGTTTTGGTCCCTCAGGGTCTTTGATATCTTGCATACTGTTTAGGGGAGGTGTAAAGCCTGGCGGTTTCCTCTCTAGTTTCTTATATTTGATAATAAGCAATAATAAGATTGCTGTATTTGTATTCTAAATGTATGTTTGGATATTTTGAAGAGTCAACTTTGTAGCTTCTTGATCATAAAAACTTGCTGAAAACCTGTTTTTTTCAGGGAGGTGGGGAGAAAACCTTCCAAAGAAAATAAAACAAGTGACAAAACTCTGTATCACACAGATATACTTCTGGGGGGGGGGGGGGGGGGAGGAATAAACAACCCCAAAAGTCCCAAATCAGTTTGTGCTCTTAAAGACTCCTTATGTTTGCTTGTTTAGAAATAAAGGTATGAAGGGAAAGAGGAAAGAGTTAGAAAAGAGTTACTTTGTGCTTCTATTTTTGGGTATGATGACACATAGAATGTTATATAGAACCATTATGTTATATAGAACCCATTTCCTCTCCATATTTACATGAAATCTGCAAATATTTGAAGTATTTGTATCTCCTGGCATACACATGCGCATTGGTGAATCATGTTGTGAGCTGATACTTAAATCAGTTGCAAAATACTGGTGTTTTGCAAAATCAATGTCTTAAAGACTGAATTTGTCACTGATTCTTTTTTCTTGAGGTGAAATCAACAGCTTTGTCTCTTTCCATTATATAGAATCACCTGTTCAAATAGAATCACAGAATGGTTTGGGTTGGGAGGGATCTTAAAGTCATCTTGTTCCCACCCCTGCCATGGGCAGGGACACCTTCCACTATCCCAGCTTGCCCAGTTTGGTGATTTATATGATGTGTATCCCACAGCAGTGAGTTTGGGATCCTCAGCTGTGTTTGCACGCTTGGATATCCCCCCTAGAACCTGGTGCAGAGTTTGTGGCTGGAGGAAAGGGGGAATGATCCTCAGGGATCTGATCCTCAGCTGTTGAGGCCAGAGTGAGCTGTGGAGTGGCATCCTTGGAATGGATCTTTGAAAAGTGACATTTGTATTTACTCAGCGAGTTCATCGAGTGGAACACTGACCTGCTGGAAGAAGAGCTGTGCGAGTCTGGTGCTGTGACTCTTGTGTGAGTTTCTCCCATCACAGTCTTTCCTGCAGTGCAGTATCAGTGCAGGGAAACAGCACGAATTTTATCAACTTTCCTGCTGTGGATGCACATGAATATGAAAGAAAAATGCTGAAAGTATGAAGCTTAATCTGCAGTGTTACTGTCCTGTCCTTTACCGTCCCTTTTTGGCCATTCCTCCAATTCATAATTAAAAGGGAGGAAAAAATAGGAGGAGGAGAAAGAAGGGGAAAAAAAAAGGATGAAATCTTTCCAAGACTTTTGGCTCTAATTAGATTTTCATTAAGGTTTTATAAAATCTATTACACAAATCCTCATAAGAAATGAGAGCACAGTTCATGGAGATGATTAACAAATTGGCTTAATGAACTTATCTTGAACCTCTCAGACCCACTGTGGAGCTCTCGCTGCCCTGAAGTGTTGGAAGGAAACACATCCAGAGTGCCAGTTCTGAGCAGTGTAAGGAGGAAAGATGAGACCAGATGGGCCCAGCCGTGTTTGTCCTTCTTTGGGAGAGCACTTCCACCAGCCACGCTGAAGCATCTCTGGTTTGGCACTGCAGCAGGGGAGGGCCCACAAGGCCAGACTCAGAGCGTGGAGCTGGAGGCAGATTTCCCTTGGGCAGGCTCACTGGGGCTGTGCTGTGGAACAAGGGGTGCCTGAGCCCTTATCTCTGTTTGCATGGGGAGGGAAGGGACAGCAGCCCTTGGTCCCGTTTGTTTGCCCTGCTGGAAATCCCAGCACTCTAATCCCAGAGTGACCCATTCAAGGGCTGCCAGCAGACGTCCCAATCAAGATTAGAACTGCCAAAACAGAGGGTACTTCCAAAAATTATGTCTGAGAGGGAAATTAAGAAATTGCTTTAACTTCCACACCTCTAGTATGGTGATATGACAGTTCCTAAAACTCCTCTATGGTTTATGCAGTGATATACATATATATATATATATAACCTCAAAAGACTTTTATTTTATAAAAAAAAATACATTTCCTGATGTTAAGTAGGTACAGGTGGGAAAGGTGTCCTAACCAGATTTTGTTTGAGATGGTGTTCTTGGTTTTGGACTGTTCTGGGATATTTAGGTTTGAATATAACCATGTGAGGTCTAAAAGCACGGGTGAACGCAAACTTGCAATCAGGAATTTGGTCCCGGGTCATCATGAGAAACACCCATCAAAATTATATTCCTTAGGGAGTATTATTGAAATATAGAGGCTCCAGACAGGATTACCAGACCCACTGGGATAAATAACTCCTGATGGAAGTTCTGGCTTCAGAGCCATGGCCCTGCTCTCCTTTCTTTCTCTGGCTGCCTGCCTTCTGTCCTTGTTGGTAGTGGGAGGGCTGTGGTACAAATCAGGGAGGTGCCTGACTGGTTATGTTTTTTGATGGGTTATTTTCTGCCGGATCATTCCCATCCTGGATGTCTGAGTGTGCTGTTTGCCCCAGCACAGCCCCAGTGAGGGAGCTGGGAATGTGTGGCTGAGGAGAGCCCGAGCCTTGGCGCTGCCTGGAAGCTCTGCTCTTGAATGCTCCACCTCACCCAGCTATTTCAGCCCGAGAATTAAAACTGCACTCTTTCCCCTTACTGGGAGGGAGTAAACACCACAGACACTCTTCCTGGCTGTGTTTAACCCTAACTCAGCTGTATGGGCTGTGCATGGTGCCCCTTTCCCATCTGTCTCTGCAGCACCACGAGCAGCAGCTCCTTTGCCTTTCCCCAAGTGCCGCCTGTGAGCCGGAATTCAGCCGGGAAAAGCAGCACAGAACGGGAGTCACAGCTTGTCCTCATTATTGCTGCCTCTTGCCAAGCTGACAGCATCCCCTGTTCACTCATTGGAGAGGGTATCAAATACTTGGAAGAAGCAGAATTTCTGGAAACCCACAGTTTGGAAATGAGGCAGCAGCTCGCTGGGTGCAGGGCCCTTTTAATCACCAGCCGCGGTGCGTGAATCAATGTCTGACACGTGTCAACACGACGTGTCCCGGCCTCTTCTGGGCATTGTGCTCCAGAGTCCTCTTCCCAAAATTCATCTGGGACTTGGAGCTGGGATCTGCTCACTTCTGCCAACACTTATCTGCAGGATACAGCAGCGTTCAAATAATGTGCAGCATCTCGTCTCCAGTCAGCGCTGTAGGAGATAAGCTGGGATATAGGTATTTTGCCAACTCTAAATACATATTAGGAAAAGTCTTTTATCTTCGTAATATCAAGGTTAAAAACCTGCTTTGCAGCCTTACAAGTTATTTGAAAGTTAGGTCTTAAAGGTTAAGAATTAGAAAAATCGTAGCTTGCCCTTGTAACCTTGAGTCCCTTCTTTGTGCACACACGCTATTTTGCAATTATTTTAATTGCAGAATAGCAATCCTAGCTTCACGTCTTGCAGTTCATAAAGGTTAAGGAATTGCACCTGAGGGCAACAGCTGTGTCACATCGAGACTTTCTTAAATGTGTCTCTGCTGGAAGCAAATATGTTTTGCTGTTAAAAGGAGAATTTGTTAGTCAAATAAACTGGGACTGTCCTGGTGCCACCCGTGTCTAGTCTCCCAGTAACCTTAAATGTATATGAGGAAATATCCCTTAAGTAGTGTAGTACTCACTTTACTTTTTAATTTCATATTCAACTTCTCTGCAGTTCATTATTTATTTATTAAGGGGGAGGATGAGGTTGAATTACTGGAATGGGGAGTGATGCAGAGCTGCAGTTGTGGGCTGGTTTGGGGGTTATTTTCCTGCTGCAGGAAGTGCCAGGACCCCACTGTGGGCACACAGAGGGCTGAGCTCACAGGGGGGCCCCACAGCTCTTTAAATTATTACGCAAAAGGAACCTTGTTCCCATAAGGAATTGAGCATGTTATTGCAGAGCATCAAGCCAAAAGCTGGGAGAATGTGTGGTACTGGGTTCCTGTACCTTGAAGGAACTGTCCTGAGCACTGGAGAAGTTGGAAATTTGGAATACAGGCCAAATCCTGTGTATGCAAAGAGAATCAGTAAAACTGGAGTAAAGAAATTATGGCCCCCTGTTTCCACTGCAATCAACCTCCAAATCCCTAATGAATTCAGGAGAATGAGAATTTGGCCAGTAACTCCTCTTCTGCAGACAGGATCAGGACTGGACTGATAAAACTCAAATTATATATTTACTGATGAGATTTTTAGTTTTGCTAGGAGGACATGAAAATTAGCATTTAATATTTGCAGCAGTTTTTTGACATTCTATACCTCGACACCAAGGACTTATATTTGTAAATGATAATTCCAAATATCAGGAAGCAGATGTTTCTTGGGGAAAAAAACCCCCAAAACTGAGAGAGCAAATGCAGTCAGGTATGTAAATAAACACAAAATATAGTGCAGGCTTGGTTTTTTAGGGGGTTTCTGCTTTTTTGGGTGGGGGGAAGATGACCTTGAAGATGGTGTATATTTGTGTTCTACCTAATCAAGATTTTTAATTATTATATATTTTGATCTCAAGTCACCGAATTGTTCTCTAGCAATAAACAGCTCTTTGAAACTGTTCTCAGAGGAAATACTCAGGAAATTCTATTGCCTGTTTGGTGATATTTACTTGGATGGACTTAATTAAAAGCAGAGCAAGTTGGGACAACTATTGTATTTATTGACTACTAGGATTTTTAAGCTGGGTAGTTGAATGATCCATCTTAGATCTATTTTTACACAGCTCCATCTCACTGTTCTTATACATGACATTAAATGATTCATGTATTTTCTCTCTTCTTTTTTTTTTCTCCCCCTTCTGTGAACTGCATTATTTTTGGGGGTGTTTCCAGCTTAATTTATTAAATCTCTCTGTGTGTATTTGTTTCTCTCTTTCTTCATTCAGAGATAGTTATTAAATTCAAGTTAAATTCAAGATACTGAGTACCAGTGGATGGAGTAAGGCCCTGCAATCCACGGAAGTTTTGCTGGTGGAAATGCTGGGTGTCAGTTTAATGTGGTTTATTGCACAGGCTCCGCAGTACAAGCTTTGATTTCCATTCTCCTCATGATTGGCTTGCCCACAGCAGCAGCTGGGGTGGCACTGGGAGGCACTGGAATCTGTTCCCCTTGCACTGTGCAGCACTGGAAGGCACAGAGCTGAAAGCCACCCCGAGCCTGTGGCCCAGAGCTGCCCTGGACCTGCAGCCACAGCCACTCTTGACTTGTGTTTGGGTTTTTAACTCCATTGTATTCAGCTTTTCAACCCAATGGCATCAGCTATTTACATCTGTTCAGGTGTGTAAAGATGGCAAGAGTGCCTTTTTTTTAAATAAAGATTGATTCATCTCTGGCTTTTTGGCTATGGTGGCACAAGGTTCTTAACTTGTTGAGCAGTGAGCAAAGAGATTCATTTTTTCTGTTCTCTCCCTCAATTATATATTCTCAGCCTATAAAACCCGTTTTGATTAATATATATACAGTTTCCAGGGTTCTCTGGCGAGCCAGTACTGGTTCAGTACACTTTTTTGGCAGTTCTTGTTGGCACAACTTCTATGACTTTCATGCTAAAAAATAAAAATACAAAAAAGGGAGAGAAAAAGAAGAATCATCCGACTTTGGGTTCATAAATGAAGATGTCAAAACTCTCCTCAGCTTCAGTGTTGCAACATCAGCCATCAGAGGTTTTTATCCAAGAAGTTTCCTCTGTCTAGATCCTTCCAACAGAGAATTGTCATCCATGTATTTTGTGTGAAATTCCATTCTGGACTGTCCTGTCCTCAACAGCAGAACCAAAAGCAGGATTGCTCCTGCTCCCTTGGGGAATTAACAGCCCCAGTGCTCTGACAAGCACAAATCCTGGCCAGGGCTGTGGATTTTTACATACAAATTTTGAAATGGCATTTTCTTTGGGGCCCTACTAACAAGAACTGGTATATTTTCCTAAGAGTGATTCAAATTACCAAATTTCAACCTCGCAGAGTAAGAGCATATTTCTTAGTGATTTATGTACTGCACCTTCACAGTGAATGTACAGTTTTGAAGGTAAAATGAATAATTTGTAACTAAATAGAGACAGCATTTAGTGTTTAAAGCTTCTTCATGATTTTTTAAACACTTTTCTTCAGAGAAGCTTTTTAAAACATGAGGGAAGGTTGAGAGGAGCACTTTAAACAACTTTTCTAATCATGTTTCTGATTTTGAAGCCTTACTTCAACAAGAATATGTTAGACAATGACCAAGAGTGGACTGAGGGATGCAAGTGTCTAAAGTTGTCATGTGTTCAGTTGCTTACACCAGGGATTTCCCCTTGCCTGATTCTGGCATTCCCCACACTCTGATGATTTTTTTTTGCCTTTTTGAAAGTTTCAAATTAATTTTCATCAGAAAATGGCATCTGAGCAGCTCGAGTGCTTCAGGTGGTGGTGAAATGACATCCTGTGTTGGAATGGTCTGGCTGTGCTGCAGTGCAGTGAAACCAGCACCCACGAAGTTCTCTATGTGCAAATGGCAATCAAATTGCTTTTTTCAGATTTCAGGTGGGGATGGGTTAAAATGTGAGACAGGCTCTGCTTGCTGGTGTTTATCCCCTTACCTGCTGGGGTGTCTGGGGTGTGTGCAGGCATGGAGGGGTTGCCACTGCTGCCCCAGAGGCTCGAGTCCTGGCTGTAGAGCAGTGACAGACTCGGGGAAGGGCTGTGTTTGTGTGAACACTGGTGTCAGCAGCTCGGTGTCTCTCAGAGCAGGCTGGGCTGTGCTTCCCAGCCCATCCAGCCAGGACAGGGAAGCACCCCCACAGCAGGGTCCTGCCCTGCACGTCCTGCTGCCAGCTGCACTGGTGCAGTTTGTTACTCCTCTTCGTGCCCATCATGCCTCACCTTCACTCCAGGGAATTCCATGGCAGTTTGGAAAGGATTCACTCTCCAGAGGTCTGAGAGCAAACCTGTAAAACCTCTTAGGAGGCAAAAATGGATTGTGAAGTGAGAGGTGCCCCTGTGGCTGCTCCCAGCTGGGGCATCCTTGAGCTGAGCTCAGCCCCGAGTGCCAGGGCGTGCCCAGAGCTGCAGGAAGGGTCTGCTCAGAGCTGGCCCAGCAGAGCTCAGCTGGGCTGCCCTGCTGGGCAGAGCTGGCTGCAGCCCTGGCATGGGCTGGGAGCTGGCCTGGCCCGTGGCCCTGTGGCCACAGCCCCCTGCAGAGGGCTCAGGCTGGGCTGGACCCAGGCAAGGGTTTGTGCTCAGGCCAGGTGTGTGGGGACAGAGCCTGCCTTGTTTGTTTATCTTACAGATCCTGCCTCTGTCGGGGCTCAAGGCTCCTGCAGTTCCAGGACCTGGTGTCCTCCATTCTCTTCCATTTTGTTTTTTCCTGCTAGTCTTTGGGGTGAGGCAGGATACTATCACGAAGGTGGATTTTTTTTGCTTGTTTCATTGTTGTTGATGGTTTTCTTTTGGTTTTTGGGGTTTTTTTAAAGATAACTGCTGAGATTTAGTTCAGAAATTCTGTGTGGCAGTTGTATTTCAATATAGCAAAGACAGAAATGTTTGTTCGAGGGACCAGAAAAATTTTTGATATCCGGTTTCTAATTTCATTAATATCAAAATTACACCCTCCCCAGTTTTGGTCCTGACTGTCTCCTTGCAGAAACAATTTTAGAGTAAGATATTTCTGAGAAAAATAGGTTTGGCCCCAAAAACACCTATATTTTTAGATATGCATGCATTTATTGTGGTGGTGGTGATTTTTCTGTTCTGTGTGTTTTGTTCTATTTTGTTGTACGGATTTCATTCTCTGGAAGGTTGGGAGGGAATGCTTGAAAGTCCAAGATATTGCCTGGCCATATCCCTTGACTCTGGAATAGCTGCTGGTGTTCTCTGTCTCTCTTTACCTGTTTAATGTCAGCTGGGTTTGACTTCCAGCCTTGCTGGAGCAGTAACTTCAGTTTGGAGCCAGAAAGCAGCAGCTCTAGTTCTAAAAGACCAGTTGTTTTTTGTTTTTTTTCTTGAAATTGCTTATTTGTATTCAGGAAACTTCTGAGATAGAGATGCTGTGAGGTAGTCATACTTGTTTAAAAAAAAACCAAAACAACACAACCCAAAACCTAACAAAGCAAACTGGCTTTTAAAATCAAGCTAATTCTTTGCATAAGAAACTCAGGGAATTCAGTGGAGCTGTTCCCATGGAATTTGCTCACAATGTAGGGCTCAAATGGCATTTGGGCAGTTGCTACATCTGATTTCAAACTTCTGATATGCAGATTTTCTCCCATTAGTCAGGGGGGAAGAAGGTTCCTCCTCTCCAGTCCTACTTGGTCTTTATTTCCATGAAAACAGAGGCAGTGATTGCCTGCTAATTTCATGTGTTAGACTTTTTGCCACAAGAAATTTCAGTGTATTTAATCTGATAAATAACTAGATGTTGCTCATGATATTTCAAAAACTAAGAGGGAACAAATTGGAATTTGTGAACTTACATTTGCAAAGTCTGTGAGTTTCCTCAAGATGAATCAAGGCTCAGAGATTCAGTTCCCATCAGCCAGCTGCCCATGGAGCTGATTCCTAAAATGGTGCTAATGACTGTGGCAACTTAGCAACAAAAAAAAGTCAACTAAGTTTTAACACTTCCTTCAGTTGCCTCTTGCTCTAAACCAGAAACTAATTATAACAGTATTCTCCTGTTTTAATTGTGACTGTGGATGACTGATGGCAAACATGTAATTAACTGATGCAGGAGCTGACATAAGATAGTTGACACCAATTTTTTATACATTATTATATGAAGACATGTAGTGAAGCAATTAGTCCTTCATTAGTTCGGAGTTATTTCAAAAGCTTTGAAATACTTTTGTGGTTAATTTTTAATCATCAAGGAAATGTATCTTCTAATGGTGTTAACTTCAGGGACTGAAATTAAACGCGCTCCCCTGAGACTCACTGCAATAAGATGAACGTCCTGCACAGCTGCTGGGCCACAGAAGCTCTGGGAGGCTTTTGGGGCTCAGCAGGGCTGAGGCTGTGAAGATTTTCCTTGTTTTTCCCCGTTGTTGGTGCTTGCAGAGTGTCAGGGATGCTGTGCTCAGCACGCAGGGGAGGAGCTGCTGCCTGCACCCACCCTGACCTTGGCCGATGCTTTTGGCTCTTTAGTTGTGGAGCCAAAAGCTGCAAGCCAGGCTGAGGTGTTACTGTTCCATTTAATGTGGGTTTCACTCCTCCTTTGCCCCTCACAGCTAAAACAGAACTGAAATGTCTCCTGGTGAGGACAGGCAGCTGCTTAGCCATGGGACAGGGGATTTAGTTCAGGTTTCCTTTGGGATTCCTTTGCTCTACAGTTTGTTTTCCTGTTCTCGGCTGGCCGTGATAAACCTTTTATGAACTTTGACATCTTTCCATCTACTTGAAAACTTTTTTAAATTGTTTTTTTAAGGACTTCCTGAAAAGCTTATTTTGGGCTTTCACTGACAATTTGTCACCTTCTTTCCTCTTAGAAAATCTCCCCTTGGCTGGGCTGGAAGCAATAAACAGAATAGATGTGCATTGCAGTGTGTCATGTGGGGGATCCTCGTTCTGCACAAAGTCTTTATAAAAACCCTTCATAACTTACATTTATGTTGTGAAATTATAGATAGCTGATACAAAAAATGGGAAACTGAGCTGTCAAAGGCTGAATGGGTCTCTGAGCAACCTGGTCTAGTGGAAGTCCGTGGCAGGGTTGGAATGAGAGGATCTCATGATAAGGTCCTTCCAACCCAAACCACTCTGGTTCTAATGAATTGAAACCATGCAGTAAGAAGAACCTGTTGTGTAAAAGCTGGAAAACCACTTTCCAAATGCAGATGTCCTGTAAAATGTTTTGTTCATAAATTTTTGCAGCTTTCTGATTAAGCACTGAAAAGCTGTTCTGGAATAAAGGCCAGTTCTGATTATGTGAGCATCTCTGGAGTCTGGATAGGATGGCCTTTTTGTACATGTTGCAAGAATCTTTTTCAATGCACTACAAGAATTAAAGCTGTGTTAAGTTGTCAGCTAACAAAAATTAAAGTAGTCTGAATTCAGTAAGGAAAAATTATAACACCTGGGCCTTTGAAATAGACATGGTACTTTTCTATTTAAAAAAATTTTAGTAGTAATAATTACTTTGTTATTTAGCTTTCATTGTTATTTACCTAATGCTGCTGGGAGAGGAGTATTTAATTACTCCCATGATGTTTCAAGGTGCTTGCTTTCCCACCAATCTTCCTAAAATGCATTTTGGGGTGTGCTGAAACAAGCAGTGTCACATTAGCTTCTTTCATCTCGGTGGCAATTAGTCACTGGTGTCCCCAAGATGGCTGTGCCACACAGATTTGATAATGCAGCATTCAGGTGGTCAGAGGCAGCCTCTGAGAGGGGATGTGCTTTCACCTTCCTTTGTTAGGCAGAAATAAAACTTCTCAGTTGAGGTGGCTGTGCCCAACACCTGTGAACAGCACAAGTAATTATTTTTCCTGATGCATTTGTACCTCTAGGAGACACTTCCAGCACACTTGGTGGAAAGGGAGTGAGGGAAAGAAGGGAATCCTATTGGTCACTCTTTAAGCTGCACAAGACTTCCTTCCCATACATAATTTTCTGCTCTGAACAGAGGACACGTCCTGAGGTACGTGAGGAGGAGAAGAGGTTGAGGATGTTCTTGGGGAATTGGAGACTCAAAGGAAGATAATGTTATTAGGCTTTTTAGTTTTAAAATTCTTTCCACACACCTTAAGAAAGTTTTAAAACAGGTGTAGGAGAAGTTTACTGGTATCAGGGGGTTTGACAGTTTATTTGTTGTTGCATGGCAAATTATAGTGAATAGTAGTGCAGAGAAGTAGAATTTGTGTGAAAATGAGGGAAAACAGGCCTAAAGCAGCACTATACATTAAAAAAAAAAGACAGGAAACCTCCAAACCAAACCAAACCAAACCAAACCAAACCAAACCAAACCAAACCAAACCAAACCAAACCAAAAGAAGAAGAAGAAGAAGAAGAAGAAGAAGAACAACAACAACAACAACAACAACCACAACAAGAAAAGCTGGCCTCAGTTATCTGTGATTTGAAGTCTCCAGGAGTTTAAGTGTACTCAGCCCTTCTAAGGACCAAATCCTATTTTCATGTGAGAGAAACATTTTCAGTCTTCAGGCTCCTGGCTGTGTTCCAGGATCAAGAATCATTTAAGTTAAAAAAACCTTGGAGACCATGGAGTCCCAGCTGTGCCTGATGCCCACCTTGTCCCATCCCAGAGCTCTGAGTGCCACCCCCAGCCCTTCCTGGGACACCTCCAGGGATGGACACTCCAAACCTCCCTGGGCAGTTCATTCCAGCACTGAATCATCCTTTCTAGGAAGAAATTCTTCCCCATGTCCACGCTAACCCTGCCCCAGAGCAGTTTAGGTTTGAGTTGCAGGCTGAGGCTGTGTGGCATCCCAGGTGTGTGCTCCAGGATGAGCTGCTGGCTGTGAAACACCGTGCTGCACAAGCCTCCCACAGGCCTCTCCCTCTGCATGAAGGTTAAATGAGAATTTTGGGGAGCATAATAATATTTTTCTTTTCATTTTCTTCTGATTTTTTTTTCCTCCTCCTGTTGTCCTGGCTATTCGCATCCTCTAACAAAAGCTGAGGGAAAATGCATCATAAAGCACTTTAGAGGGGGTTGCTGAGGTGCAGGAAAGCAGCCTTTAACAGGGATGGCATTCTCAGTCTTTTTTCCCCAGGAAAAGTGGGTGGAATTATCTGTTAGCTAGCAAAGGAATGTTTTCTACTCTGCTATGAAAAGACAAATGGTGCCAGTCTGTGCCTGTAATGTGTCCCAACAGCAGGGGATGTCCGAGAGGATCCAGCTGGGGACAGGTTGGTTTGCAGCACACAAATATCTCAGCCTTGTTCTCACTCTTGAGCAAGTCCATAGAGGTGAGAGAGATAATTCTGGGAAACTGATGAGCAGGGCCTGTGTTTTTTAATTTATCAAGCAGGTGGAGAAAAGGAAGAATGCTGGATGTTTTACCCTTGGGTGACACACAAGGTTGCTGATGACACAGGCATTATTTTCCCTGTGTGCTGATAAGTCAGGAGTTGACAAAGTTGAGCGTTGCATTTCACAAGATATTTGAAGCATTACAGACTTGATGCTATGGAAATAGAAAAATGTCAGTCACGCTGGTATTAGAGCAGGAAAAAAAGAATGATAAGTACTGAGTTTGTCATTTAATATTACTTAACACCAAATACTGAAGGTTGTTCCATTTCCAGTGTTTCTTTTCTTCTGAGTATTTAAACTTATTCTTTAATATCAGAAACAAACCAGTGGTGGTTGTCTCTACTGTGCAATCCATCCCCCTGTCCTGGGTAATGCCAAGTGACTGCTCAGTGTTCAATACTATTCAATAGTGTGAATTTCCTAATTGGATCCTTTATATTGAACTTCTCTGCTGTGTTTTGTGCTGGGAAGGGTCCATGAAGTTTTTGATTTGTAGCACTGACTGACATGAGCCCAGCTTGGCCGTGGCTGGACCAAAGTTAATGTTGATTTGAGCAGGACTCTTTGGTGGCTTCTTAAAACTCTCAGGATGGTGACATCCACAGACCTTATTGAAGCAGAAATCTCAGAAATGTTGGCTGATGAATGGAATCTCGACTTTGATTTTTTTTTTCAACTTTTTTTTAATAGTTTGAAAAAAAATTCTTCATTTTTTATATTTTCACTTAATATAATTAATAACAAGCTGGTTATTTTACATATATTTTTTTTAAATTCTGTTCTATAAGAATAATTTTATTACTGGCCATACTGGGCTGTAACAGTACTTGAAACAGAAATTTGGTGAATAATCTTATAAACAAAAAAATAGAAATTCCTCTCTGTTGGAAGTAGATATTTTCCTTTTCTTCTTCAAATATAATTTGTGGCCAGACTTTTGTGCTTTGCTCTTTAGATGGAGGGGTGCAGGGGAATTCTTCTCTTGTGGTGACAAGAACACTTCCTTTTGCTGCATTGGAGAATTAATTGGAGACTCAGTTAATGGTCATTTATTGGCAATGATCAATAGGCTCCTGCAGAGCTGAATATGGAGCCCACTTTATGGAACTCTAATGCACTCTGAGTGCACCCTGTGCTCCTTTTGGCCTGGGAATAAATTAAGATTTCCTTGTGATGACTGAAACACAAGTTTACTAGAACTTTAAAGTAGAATTATAGAATTTTTTTCCTTGACGTTGAGAAACAGAAACTACTGAAATGTCTGGGGTTCTAAGCAAGAGGAATGGAAGTAGACCATAGAAAGTGAAAATAGATTTAAGATTAAATTGAGACTCCATGGAAATCATCCTCCCAGTTTTGTGCCCTTTCAGAATAGATCCTTTCCTCCAGTGCAGTTGTTTTGGGTCACTAAATTTCTGAAGTTTTCTCTTTTGCTTTTCTTGAGAGGCTTCCATGAAGTTTTCCCTTTGCTGTGCTCATGGAGGGGGGTTTGAACAAGATGACCTCCAAGGTCCCCAAACCATTCCATGATCCAGTGCTAGCTATAAAATCAATAATGCAGCTGGCAACCATTCTGTTTGTACCATATATACAGACTAGAAATCATTCAGTGAGTTTTTGCACCATCAGAATTCCATTCCTTATTTTTTGAGGAATGAACACTGAATAATTTGTAATATACCTCATGTCCTGCTGAAATGGAGTCCATGAGAAGGGCCTGCTTAACTCCTTCCTCCTGGAGAAACTGCAGTCCTTTTTCTCCTGGGTTTGTTGCTGGCTTTGCCACCTGGGTGCAGATCAGTGGGACCTGGGAGTGCTCTCAGGATTCCCTTTGAAGTTGATGTTAGCAGGAAAACCACGTGGAATTTGTTGGAAGTGACACGAGCACTGCCCAGCAGGCTCAGGGGTGCAGCCCCCCCCAGGTGTGTGTCAGGAAAATTGCAAAAAGGCCCAGGGAGATTACTGAAAAATTGATTGTGAATTGGCAGGCAGGCACAGCAGCCACTGCTGCAGTCTATGATTTGTTTATGTTTACCTAATCACAATTTAATCTTTCTGCTGTTAACACTTAATGCTAAACCAGTTTCCTGAGACCATCAACTGCCAGTGTTTTGAAGAAGATTCCAAGAGATTAAGGGATAGCAGCAGCCAGAGGAAACTGGGCTCTACCACACACCCCAGACTTTGGAACAGAGTTGTCACACGCAAGATGTTAATTAATAATTTAAATTGAAATGCTGCTTTGTCCTCAGAAAGAATCTCAAGAGTTCTGAAAAAAATAAATATTGGTTCCTAAATACATTTTCTAGTTTTCATTTACCTTTGTTACTCTGGCTCCGAGGTTTCCTTGAAGCTTGCCTGGCTGCTGGAATACAGAGATACAGCTCATGTTTGTGTTTCTCTGCATCTGACTTTTCATTTCCATAAAATGAAATATTTTCCTAATGAGATTTCTACCCTGCCAGCTGTAGTGTGTCCCAAGGAGAATGCCAAAGAATGAGTCTGGGGAGACCAAACCTGTTCTGTAAATAGAACAGGAAAGACAGACTGTCGTAGATTCTGCTCTCTCTTAAAAGAAATAAATAAAGGTGAGGGAGGCAACAAGGGATTTGTCTCTTGCTACTAAATTCAGGTTTTCCCTTCTGGTTTTCAAAAACCTAAGACTTTAATTTACTGCCCTTGTGATAATTTCAGCTCTGTGCTGAAACAAAGATGTTAACTTCTGACAGGAAGAATATGTCTTTTTCCAAAGATATTTGAAGAACAGTGAAGAACCAAGAAAAGAAGAAATCCCAAATTAGCAAATCTTAGTAATACACATTCTTCAGTATTAATTCCCTGGGAATCAGAATGAAGACTAATATCAGCTGTAACTTCTGGCTTGCCACTTACCCAGCTTCCAGCTCACTTATATTCCCAAATACTGAGTGTTCTGAGCTTTTCCAGGTGCCTGTGGCTATTAAGTGCAGGATGAACAGCACATGAGCAGTGATAGAACCACTGTTTTAAATTGTTGCCACTATCCACTACATGAGAAGGGTTTTTCTTGTAAGTGTGTGAATGATGCTACACCAGTTGAGAGGACACCTGCTGCTTGCAGGATGTTTGGATACATCACAAGGATTTCTGTTCTGCACTGGTTTGTTTCCATGGACTGGTGCCTAACTTGGAAATTCAAGCTCAGTATTTGCAAACAGTGCTGGGAAGTTTTTCATCGTTTATGTCTCCAGTGGCAAAAATAACTTGGAAGGAATGGGTGATGGTTTGAGTTTTGTTAATTGCTTTATTAAAGAAGGAGCTGCTTTCTGAAAGGCGTGCACAGGGGTGTTTGCTGAGTGTATAGATAATATACCTACTGATAAAGTTCTGTCCATCTGTGCCAGAGGGGTGAACAGAACCCACTGCTCCTGCTTTACTACCTCCGACCTATATTCCCCTCAAGGTTTCAACATTTGCTGTGTAATAGCATAAATAAGTGTATGTTCCCCTTTGGCCTGCCTGAGCTGTCCCAGCTCCAGCTCCTCTCTGGCAGCTCTGCTCTCCCCCACTCCCAGCAGTGGGAGTGTTCAAGGAGCACAACTGCAGCACAGTGCACAGGGTGTCTTTCATGCCAATATTCAAAGGGGTTTTGTTATCAGGAAGGGCTGCTCGGAATTATGGCTGGAATTAGGTACAACTCTAGGTGTCTGGAAGAAGAAAGCACCTCCCAGCTGGGAATCAAGAAAACATGAGCTTATTTAGTTCAATTTAATGTGTGACTGAGGAAGGGAGGGCGGCCAGGGCTGGGTGGCAGACAGCAGAGTGCCAGCTGTGTCTGTGGGGTGTTGAGAGCTGGGGAGTGAAGTTGTTTGACTTGTGGAGAGCCAGGAATTGGCTCTTTTCCTCTGGAGCCAGCAGAAATCACTGTTCCAGCCCTGCATCCCATGTCTCATCTGTGTATCAGAGGCTGAGGGTGTGAGGTGTCACCTCAGGTGTCCCATGCGTGGCACAGGCTGTGCAACTGTGCTGTACCCAAGGTGGCTGAAAAACTCTGTGTTGTGTTTTGATATTGATATGAAAAAAACAAAAAAGAGGAGAGCAGGGAGATGGAATCTAATTCTAAAGTAATAAAAGTTGTCAAAACCTGCTGCAGTGGAAGGATAAGATGTTCTTCTCTCTCTCACTCAGCATTCCCCCTGGCTCTGGAAGGAGTGTGTTTGTCTTGCTGTCACCAACAATTAGACTGGACTCTGGATTTGGCTCTGTGTTTGCATGATTCCCAGGAATTCTGGGCAATGGAGTGCCTGCTGTGCTGGTTTATTGTGGATGCATCCAGACTGTCAGGCTACTCTGAGAGTGAGATAAATGCTGCATGGATTTATTCCTTGTTTGCACACCTGGAAAGTTCTGGACACAGATGTGGGAAAGGAAGTCTTCCTCAAGTTTGATCTGTTTGCATGAATAAGAGACATTTGTATCAAGAATCAAAAAATCAAGCTGCAGTTGGTGTGAATTTGGGTTAAGTCATCCTGCTGATGACATCAGAGGTTTGCATATACGTGGAAAATATGGAATTTGCTTTTAGTAATACAGAAGTAATGTGGATTAGTCACTGTGGTAGCACATGATCCAGAGCAGATTTGGCTGCAGTAAAAGTGCTGGGGCAGGAGAGCCATGCATTACAAAAAGGGAGAGAGCAAAGGGGGATGAGAAGCAAGTGCCTAAATGTGGATTCTTTTTGTGGTTATAGCTCATACCTTGGATAATCTGTTGCCCCTAAATGTCTTAAGTACTGGAGTTACATGGAAATTCTTTGTGGAAATGAAAACTGTCCGGTACAAAGGACCTTGGTGGTTTGGGTGTGTTTGGTTTTGTCTTTTTTTTTTTCCTTTGGCCTGAAAATTAGCTGAATGCTAAACTGGGTAGAAAAGGCATTTTTCCTGCTGCATAATGATAAAACATCTGAAATAGAAAACTTGTCTAAATATGAGAGGTTTAAGTATCCACTTAAATGGTTTTTGTTGTTTTGGTCTGAATGATGTTTCTTAGAAATTGCCATGGATTGGGTTCTCACATTTAATGGTGCAGTTTCTCACTGGTTTTTACACTGACTAAAAAAAGTTACAGCTAGATTAGGCAGTCTTTAATCTTCAGTAATTAAATTATGATTTGATTTCACAACAAAAGATGTCCCCTAGAATAGATTGATAATGAATATCTGAATACTTAACACTAAGAACACATTGGGATTTTTCCTTTGAAAGATAAGAAAAGAGTATAGGTTACTGTAAAAGGGAATTTAAATGAGTGTAGTCCCTTCACACTGAAGCAATTTCAAGAACAGTTTAATGACTAAAAGTATTAAACATACTTAAATTCATATATTGACGAATGGCAAATGAATAAGATTTCATTTATTGTATAGAGTTGATTTAGTTGTGCTAAGTGGACAAAAGGTTGTCTCGGGTTGGGAGGAAGTGAGTTTTTTGGGAAGTTTTAGTCAAACCAGTCAGTGGTCAGATTTGAATATTGACACCTGGTGTGACCACTGAAGCCGTGAGTCACCTCTGCAGACACACGGGGTTAAAAGCAGAGATTTCCCAGAGTTCGCTCTCTTTCGCCCATGGTAGCCCAGAGAGTGGCACCGTCTCTGCCCCGCCCGGCCACATGGCTGGGTGGGGGAGGGAGCCATGGAGGCCCAGGCTGAGGTAGGCCGGAGCCCCGGAGAGAGAGAGAAGGTGGAAGGGAATGGAACCGGGCCAGCCCCTGCAGGACCGAGGGGTGGAGAAAACACCGAGGGATCTTTTGTTCCCCCCCCCGCCAACCCCAGAAGAGCGAGCGAGCCTGTGCCGGCAGAGGAGGCGGCAGGGGGGTGATGCCCAGCATGTGGGAGCGCCACCGTGAGATCTCAGTGCCCTGAGGGCAGCGGAGCTCGGACTTTTAACCCTTTCCTGGGTGAAGGAAACTTTGTGAAACATTAGTCCTCCTGGCTGGTGGTTGGAGAGAGAAGAGAGACAGTCTGGGACCTGAGATGTTAAGAAGATGTGGAAAAGCTGAAGTGGGAGGAGATGATGGAGTGGCTTTTTCAGCTGGACTTTTCTTGTATAGCCATAGACTGAACCAAGCTACCTGTAATACATGAGACTGCATTTGGGTGGATGCTATAGCCTGAGCCAAGAGACTGACCTGCTGTAATGATATTATATAAAGGAGTGAACAGAGGAAGATGAAGAGGGCGTGGTGGTGCCTTCCATCTTCAGGGAGAAGAGCTCTGTTCTTGAGAAAACCCTCGGCCCCAGGGGATGAGAAAATGGGGGGGACTGTTGTCCCAAAAATGAGACACAGTTGGTTTTTTTTTGGCACTTGGCAAAGCATCCTTGAAGAACCCTGAGCAGTTTCGGTCCATGGACGGTGGTGAGAGCACTGTACATGGAAGGAAGATGTCACCATGGCAGATGTTCTCCGGGCAGTGCCATGTGTGACAAAGAAACATGGGGAGTTTCAACCCTGTTTCGTGGGGAGGACTGTGGTAAAAGAGAGACTCCTCTCTGCCCTGATGGACTGAGAATTGATTATCTAAGTGGTGGTAACTTGATCAGGACTCCAAGATTTTTGTCTGACTGTGCTTTGGTGAAATTGGGTGGGAGGAGGAGGAATGGTTTAAAAGGTTTTCATTCTGTTTCCTGTGTGTTTCTGATGTTAGTTTGTAGTTTAATAAAGTTTTTTTTTTCTCTCTTTTTCTAAGTTTGGGCCTGCTCTGCTCTGTTCCTGGTCGCATCTCACAGCAGTTAGTTAAAGAAAATACATTTTCATAGGGGCACTGGCATTGGGCCAGCACCAAACCATGTCAAAGGCAAGTTCCACTGAGGTTAAAACAGATTTGAGTCACAAAGGAATAACGTGCGAGGAACAAGCTGGGCTGTGCCTCGTACAGCCACTGCCCGGTGTGTCTGTTCCTGAGCAGGCTGCTTCTCCCCACACATCAGGGCTCCATTTTCCTCCTTGGTGCTCCCCTCTGCCCTTCAAGAGCTCTCCCTGCAGAGAACAGCCCGAGGACGCTGCGTGACTGAGCTGCCAAAGCCCGCAGTGAAGGAGCCCTGGCCGAGCACTCCTGCCTCAAGGCAGGCACTTGATTTCTTGGCCTGGTCCCTCTCCCTTGTGAGGAGAAGAGGAGCCATGGCAGGGCCCCAAGGCCAGGGCCAGGCTCTTCCCACACTTGCAGCACTGTATCTGAGAGTGGAATCCACGGGAGCAAGGACAGCCTAATCCAGCCTGCTCTGTGAGGAGTGGCTGCCAGGGCTGAAGGAAGCCAGGGGAGAGTTGCTACACAAAACTTAAGATGTGAGAGCTGGAGGAAGTGACAAGAAAGATTTCTCTCTGTGCAGCAGAACTTGAGCAAAACAGAGGGTTATTTTTCCAGGCATGTCTCAAGCAGTTTGGGTCAAAATACTTATTGGTGTAAGGTCATTAGACTACAGAAGAGTTACCCTGGGTTAAACTTGTCCTCAGTGTGTCTGAGGCAGGGGAGGGATTCTGGCTTCGAAGAAAGAAAGCTAAAGATTTATTCTCTTTTAAGTATCTCCTCCTACACTGTTGTACCTTTTTCTCTGCCTTAAAACTTTTTGCCAGCAAGCCCCTGGTTTTGACAACCATCTGTCAGCCCTCCGAGATAAAAGAGCAGAATTGCTGAAGGCTTCGCCGAGGAGCGCTGTGCAAAGCCTGAAAAGAATTGTCCACTTTTAAGCTGCCCTACATTTAATTATATGGTTGGAGCTTTTAAGTGAGCACTGGGATTTGAGATGGGATGAAGCCTGCAATTTCTGTAATAGCTCTGAGGACGTGAGTGCCATGACCTCCTGTTTATTCAGGATTGATGTTGTGTGCCTGGCACTGCCCAACTGCACAGGCTCACACAGCAGAATGCACAACGACACAAAAGGCACGAGTTGACAGCTTGAGATAAGCTTAAACCCTTTGCAAATGTAGTAATTATAATATATGTGCTAATAAGAGCGCCTAGAGGTTTTATTTCATACTCTGGTTGTTGCTGCAGCACAGCTGAGTGAGGGTTGTTAAAATGCTGTGAGGTTTGGACATTGGTCAGCTGTTGCTGAAACACCTCCAAACACCCAAAATGGTTCAGGAGCTGAGTTAGTTACTAGAATTTCTCTGTCCAGGGAGGCCTGAAATGAGGAGTCTATTCCAGATTAATATCAGGATAAATGAGGCTCTTTGGCAACAGTGGAGTTTGCTGAAATGACATATTTTCTTGTAAAGACAGTGGCCGCTACCTTCAGAGGATGAACTAATTTAATACTTGAATGCACTGAAGGAATAAAATTCTAGACACTACAGAGGCATTGCAGCTTGAGTTTTTTGCCATAGATCTAAATTGTTGTGGGGATTGCTCTTGGTCCCTGGCTGCACGTCCTGGTCTGTAGAGCAACGGGGGCTGTGAGGGGCCTTTTGCTGTCACCTGGGACAGGAGCAGCACCTCCAACACCGACCCAGGCAGCAGGACATGAGCAAGTCCAAAGCATTTTTAGATGCTTAGAAACTTCCCTTTCCATGTTGACTACATGCATGGATCCCAGATTTAAAATTACCTGGCAGGTACAGAAAGCACTGAAAGCAAAATCTTTTGTCTATTAATAGCATATTTGTGCATTTAATTCTCTTTTCTCCTGCCTATCACCAAGCCACACAGGGTTGTCAGGCAAAAACAAATGCCTATTTTCACAAACAGAAATAGTTTTCCAAACCTTTGTGAATACTCTCAATATTGTTTGCCTCACTTAACTGGGGAATGAAAAATGCAATGTGAGAGAAAATATGACTGAAATTGGGAACGAGATGTGGGACTTCAGCTTTTTCATTGCCTGATAAGAAGTTCAATGCTTCATATCAGCTTCTTGCTGGCACAGGAACTGAATTTGTATTTAAGGACACAGCCAGCTTAAAACATGAAAATTGAAGTTATTTTTCAGTGATCAACCTTTTTTTGAGCAAACCTGTGCACAGAGGAATTCTCTCAGTTCTGTCAGACCCACTGGTTGAAAATAACTACTTAGAAAGAAATACTTTAATAATTAAATAGTCAACATTGTTTGGGGTAAGATTAGTGATTACAATAGCATCCTCTCTGTGCCTGGGCCTCTTGCCAGAGAGATTCTCACATGAAAATTGATGAGTAAGCAGCAAGTTTAATATTGCAGCTTTCATTGCTTTGCTGGGAGCAGCACTGCTTCCACTGGAAAATATAGGAGAAATGCATTATCTTCTTGCAATTTATTTATAAAGGGAACAAGTTCAGAGTTAGACTTTTTATTTTCTATTTCTAATTTGCCATTATCAGGAATTCTCTGCTTTCTCTGCTTTTTGAGGCAAATGTGTAGCTGTATGAATAGTATTGACCTTGTTTTTCTGATTCAGATTCTGTGGACTGTAAGAAGACTATTTTTCATTTCTGTCCTTCAAAATAAAAAGGAGGAAAAGCAGTAACCCCCTGGGTACTGATGTGGTGAGCCTCATGGAAGCTTTTGCCCCTGTTTACAGAAGAGTAATGTTTGTTATGCTGCTGAATGCAGGGGCCACTTCTTTGTTTCCTCACCCACCTTTATAAACATTTCAGTATGGCCAGAATCAGCTCTGTAAAAAAAAGATACTTTCCCAGCTTTTAGGAGTCCCTAAAGATGGTACTGAATCCTCACTTGAGCTGAAGGGAACGCAGATAATCTTCAGCAACAGCACAATTCCTTTGTTTCATCCCTGGGTCCTGGTTTGAGGCAGAGTTCCTCCCCTTCACCCAGAGGTCCTGCACAGGAGGCAGCAGCACTCCCAGCTGCAGGAGGCATGGATCCAGCTCCCCCAGCTCCTGCAGTGGGTGTGCAGCAGGAGAAAATCCCCCCTAAGCTCCATTCCACTACCACAGGCAGAATCCCACCTCGTGTATTTGGGCAGAGCACCCTGTCAGCAGCTGAGAGCTGCTCCAAAGTTTAAAAAAGGCAAGGAAAAAGCAAGTCCTGATAAAGCAGGATGGTATTTTTGCAGTGGGACAGTGTTCTGTGGTGTTCCATTCTCAGAACAGGAACAGAAAACATCCCTCCTATGGTTTGATCTGGTGCTGTGTTAGATACAGCCTGAAAGACAAGGAGCACAGCTTCTTGCCTTGGGTGTTGGTGAAATGTGTGGTATTCATCATGAAACTCATCCCTTTTAGAGGTGTAAACACTGAGACTGCTTTGAATCATGTTTGCTCCCCATGGAAAATGGGAATTACAGCAGGTTCAGGGTGGTGTGAGGGCAGAGGGGGTAGGCTGGGGCTGCTGGAAGAACACACAGCAGTTTGTTGTCATATTCAAAGGGAAACACATGAAGCTTTCACAGAAAGTATTGTGTGGTGCTCCATTCATGTCCAAATGTCCATTGTCAGGCTGGAAATAACATCAGGAGAGCAGCATTTCTTGCTGCACTGAGAATGTTGCATTTCAGAGCTGCCTGTACTGGGACACTGGGGAGGCAACCTTCCAGAATTCCAGAGCTGTGGGAGGTTGAAGAGAAGGGAGGAGGGCAAAAGCAGCAAGGTAGGCAAAGGCAGCATGTTTGCTGTAGGGAGGGGAGGCTGGAGACAAATGCAGAATATTTTGGCACCTGCAGGATCACGGAGTCATTGTGCCATTGCCATCTCCTGCCAGAGTGCTCTTCAGCCTTTAAAACTCCAGCGTTTTCCTCAGATTAACCCACCTGTGATACTGCTGTGAAACCACACACAATGTACCCAAACTCTGTGCCCTACACTAAAGGTTGGGTGCTCCTGCCATAGCCTGCTGCAAATAAAATCCCTCCCTCCCTGCCTCTGAGCTTCTCCTCCCTGCTCTGCTCAGCCCGGGGCAGCTCTGCCGTGCCCCTGTTCCAGGGCTCTCCTCCAGAAGGGGCTGTGCTCTGCTGGCCCGGGCAGTGCTGCTCCCTGCTCCCTGCTGTGCCCCTCACGGGCTGGGCCAGGCACTGACATCCAGATTTCCTGGCTCTTCCCACCACAGCTGAAGGCACCTGCACTGTCCAGGGCAGTACTGGGTGAAATCAGAGCATGGCCACGGGCACAATTACCTGGGATTCCATCACTTCATTCTCATACGGGGTTCTCAAAAGCTGCAGGTATGGATTTGTGTTTTTACTTCTGTCTGGCCTTAATTTGATGTCTAGGAGCTCTAATTTTGCAAGAATCATTCCTTAAACATCATCAGTGCTGCCTCCTTTCCCCTGCTACATGACCAGAGATAACAAATTGGCTCAACCAATCAACTGAGCCATGCTGGACGTTGCTGAGGCCTTTTTCTTGAGGGACACCAGTTATAATTGGCCAGAAATAAGAATAAATCCCTTTGCACCTTTATCTCTGGCTTGAAGGAACTCAAAACCTGGGGAAAAACCATTAATCTTTGGCGTGTGGTGGGGCAGGAAGGGAATTTGAGAGGGGTTAAGCAGTGGGGTGGTACAGGGTCCATTAAGCCTGGACAAGGGGGCCTGTAAGGGGTTTTTCCCTACAAAAATGGGATGCTTTGTTTAATATACACTGTGCAAGTGAAGGGGAGATCACTGATGAGGAAGAGAAGGAATAATTGCTGTTGTCATACTAAAAGAACTTTATGAGGACTTTTATTAAATCCTTATGAATTCCAGTTATAGCAGCATCTTTCACAAGTTAAATTTTTAATTTCTGAGCTATCTCATTTTGTTTTTTTAACACTGTAGAACACTCCATCTTAAATAAAAGCACTGGTTCAGAAATAATAGCTGGGGAAGGACCAAAAAAGCAGTACATTTTTTACTCAGACATCTGCAAAAAAACCCCTGCAACATTTATTTGATGATTGAAACAAGTAAATGAAGTTTTTATTTGCTATTTATTTGCCTTAAATAGCTGAAGTTATAATTATTGGGTACCTGTGATGACACAAAGCTACAAATATAACATAAACCAGGGGATGTGCAGTACTGATTTCTAACAAATACCCCTAGGAAAAGCATCAATTAACTCAAATGAGGCCATTTTCACTGAAATGTAGATGTGGATAAATAATGCATGGAAACAAAGTCTGTTTGATAAAATTCTCCAAGAGGTTATTCCTGGAGCTTGCATTTGTATTGTCTTTATCTGTGCCACGCAGGCTGAGCCCATGCCCGCCGTGTCCTGCTGAAGATGCTCTGTCAGGCATGGCAAAAGTCCCCGTGTCACATCACTCTGCTCACAGAAATGGCTAAAACCCACCCCAAATTCTGATGGCATAGGAGCAGAGGTGTCCCCTCAAGTCTCCCCGAAATGAGTTCAGTGGCATCACTTCATTGATTGTTGTAGGAAAATCTGTGTCAATAAAAATTAACACTTCACTTGTCAAGTTCTCTGGGTGTCACATACTAAGGATTCATTTATATCTATTGTGAGCATCCTATTGAAATAATGTTATGGTAATATTTGCCTGTTTATGGGTTTATGTGCATATCAGAGAGGGTATGTGAGGGGGTGTGCAGCTCAGCAGCACAAATATAAATGATACAAAAATCAGATTTTGCTCCAAAAGTTTGTTTTAGTAGGTTACTGCTACCTCTGTAGGGTTCAGCCGTATTTGAAATGAATTTATGGTGGTGGGGTTTGTATTTAATATACTAATTAAAACCTGCCCAATTCTTTTTCCTTTGTAATGTGTAAGCTCAGGACTTTTAAAAGTCTTTTTCCTTTTAAGTCTTTTTCCTGTGGCAGAGGAAAATGGCACCTGGAATGTGCCAGAGATTGTGAGAGTACAGCCAGTTTATCTTAGTGCTGGTGGTGATCTTGGCCACATCCTTGCCTTGGGAGCAGTGCAGATATCCCATGGCAGAGAGGATGCTGCTGCCTGGGCAATCCTGTGCTCCACAAGTTTTTCCAGGTGTGTTTTTCCCTCCTTCCCACTTCTTCAGCTGGCATTTAGGATGACCATATTTTGTTGTTCACAGGGATTTTTGCACGGGGTTTTTCCAGCAGCACCAGGGCAGTTCTCTGCAGTGCTGGTGGAGGGTGAAATGCTGCTTGTGCTGTGTGATTTACCCTTCCTGCCTGGGCTGGCCATGAGTGGGAGCAGTTTAGGGCTTTGTCTCACTCACTGTGGGTGCCTGTGTCCCATGGAGAAGATGCTTGTCAGAAATAAAGATGACTGAAAAGTCACTGCCAGCTGTAGTCCCACCCGTAGTCTCAGTTGTGCCTACAGTGTTTGCAGGAAGAATTGTTTTCCTGGCTTTGTGTGCTGCTCCTGCTCTCAGGGAATGTGAGAAGCAGGATGAGTAAGATTTTTCTGGTAAAAATCATCCACTGCAACAGAAATATTTGTGTACTTCAGACATTCTGATACAGGTTTTTGTGGTTTAACAGATAAATCAGCACCTGGTCTGTTCGCATTTTGTATTTTTGTTTAATTTTAGGCAGTGAGTAGAAACAAATTCTCTTTGAAATTCTATTAAAACATTGGACTTTTTAGTTTGCTAAATATAAAGTTACATGATTAAAGATGTATTTTTGTCCAATCTAACATTTGGGATTAACTGGTTACAATTTTGCCTGTTATATAAATATTTTAGCTTTTCTCAGGGCAAAGTTCATGTTTACTTGAATATCAATCAGTGTTAGGGGGAATTAATTCAATTCATATAATGGTTGCACTGATTGCTACTTAGGAAATTTAAAAGCAGAATTTATATAAAATTATTTGATTTCAATCTTCAGAAAATGAGGTTCCCTTTAAACCCAATCTCAGTTCTTTAATATATGTTCCTGATAATATGGTCAGCAATTTTTCTACTGGGAGCTTTATTCATCTTGGCTGTATCTGTGTTTAATTAATGGTGGATTTAAAATTTAAATAAAACCACCAGCAACTGAATTTCTGTGTCTAAAGGGACACCTCTGCCAAGGTGACATTGCATTATTTATTTTTGCTGTAGAAATCGGTATTGAGAAAGAGTAGCCAGTCTCAACTCCTTTTGAAGACTGCTAAGATTTTAATGTTTTTTCAGCATAAAATCAATTTGGTTTTCCTGAATTCTGATGGCAAATAGCATGTTTTAGGTTTTTGGTTTACAAAAGCTCTTTGAGCTTGGTAATAATTCAAATATCAGAACTGCTGTTCTGCTCTTGTATGGGATGTTTACCTGTTGTCTGCTCATTGGAGCTGTGCTGGAGGAACAGCTGCCTGCTCATCCAGCAGGACAGGATCCAAAGAGGAGAAAAACAGCCAGACAAAATATCTTACTTATGAATTCTGGTTTAATAAATGTGCTTTCTATGAATGATTCATGGATTTTATGATTACATTCAATTATTTTTCAACAGCTCATGCTTCATTTCATCAAGAATTTCAATCAATGCTAACTGATTAATTATCATTCTTCTAGTAGCCTTTTGTCTAATAAACAGTTCTAATGAGCATGTTGAGTCTTGGCATGTATAAATGTCAGCCATGTACTAATAAAACACTCCTGGAACTGGATGCTGGAGGTGGTCACACTTCAGGTCTGTTTTTGAGGAGACAAAACCCTAGTCTCCTCCCCTTGGCTTGCCTTTTCCATCCAAGATAAAAAGCTGTAGTTGAGCAGCAAAGGCCAAATTTCTTCAGTGAAGAATTCCTTTGTGCCATGGTGAAATATTGTTAATTCCACTGTCTTGACCTTTAATTTTTCATCTCCTTTTGCACAATACGTTCAGGAAACTTTCTGGAGTGGCTTTCCCCACCCTGTTCTGTGTGTTCTGTGTGTTCATTTCCATCCCCACTCTGCTAAACCCCAGATCCTCACAAGCCAAAGGGAGCCTCTGGCAGAGCCTCATCTGTGTGTGGCAGATGGGGCTGATGCTGGTGCCCTTTTTGGGTTTAATTCCAAAACATCCCAGAACCTTTCCAGAGCAGGGCTGGATATTGCAGAGCTGCCTCACACTCCAGGCAGGCTGCTCTTGCATACCTTGGAACAGATGGTTCATTTAAGCACTGGCAGAGTACCTCAGCTAATTGCTTGAGACCTCCCATTTTTCCACTTTATTTGGGCAAGAAGTGGGCAGCCCTGCCTGCACAGATATGTGAACATATGAGTGGTAAATAAAAACAGAATGGGAAATGTGAAACCGCCCTTAATTGTGTGAGTGGGTTTCTTGAATTCTCACAAAATGAATTAAGGAGAAACAATAAGGATTGTCTGGATTGGCACTTGGGGAGCTGGTTGCACTTGTAGCCTTGCCAGCCGAGTGTTCCACCAAAGGCTTCCTGCCCTCTCCCACTTTCCTCCTCTAGGATACAGATGGAGTGATGATTCCCCAGAAAGGCCTCCCAGACTCTGGTGTGTTGTCTTTTAGCACTGGATTTTCTGTGTGGCTGTGTTTAAAGGCACTTGACAGGTTTTTGGTTTGCTAATTTAATGGATTTTTAGATGTATTTTTTTTTAACATTCCTAAAATCCAGGGACACAATGTGCCACTTAACTTCTGTGTGAGGAAGTGAGATATCTGTGTTAATTCTGGACACACATTCACATGTACACAGGCACTTGTAGTTGTTTTGCAAAGCACTGGAACTTCCCCACCTTCCCCTGGTCTTGCTGCCCCTCTCTGCACCTTTCTGTGTGTCCAGGGAATCCAGAGTCTTTTGGGGATGGGGGAGCAAAACTGTGAACAGCCGTTGGGAGGTGACTGCATATGGGTATTCAGTAGGTTTTTCCCTTATAATTTCTAAGGCTTTGCTTTCTCTTTTTGTCCTCCTGGAACGTTGAATGGATCTGTTTGAGTGCCAAGGGCTTTTTAGCACGTTCAGGGGGGACTGGGAGGGCTTTCTGCAATTCCATACCCACTGCAATTGGTGACTTCTCAGGAACCTCTCAGGAGCTGTGCTCCCCATCCAGTCCTTTTTCCCGATCCCTGGGAGTGCTGCTGTAGTGCTCTTCCTCCCACTGGAAAAATCTAAACCCTTATTCCTGTCCTGGGAGCTCTTCCGTGTCCCATGGCAGCTTGAAATGAGGGACTTTGGGGATGCATGGCAGAATGTTTTGGGAATTGTCAGTGTAATCTGCTCCATCTCCATTTCAGCCTTTCAGGGTGTGCTTGGTGTGTGGTCACAGCCTGTCCCTTTGCCCCCAGCTCTGCTGTCCCTGCTGAGGGATTGCACTGGTGAGGCTGCTGTGACTGTGCAATTTATTTAACACTGAATCACCACATGGACACCTCTCAACACAAAGTTAATTTTTCCCTTCTTTATCCTAAGGCAGGCTTACAGCAGAGGGAAATGCCACTGCCCAGCGAGTCTGTTTGCTGTTTAGTCTTTATTTTGATTATGGAAAATATTCCTTTTGACCATGTAAGCCATCATAGATCAGGCTAAAGTGTGCTGATGTGCTGTGTCTGCTACAAAGAGAAGTCTGGTTAGTGTTGCACCAGACCAACTTTGAGTTTCCAGTTAATGAATTTTAATAAAGTTAAAATGAGCTTTTTCATAGATCTGGCATGAACTTCATTTTTCTGGTGTTTTTGTTGTACTATTTTATTGCTCTGGTAGTGTGGAAAGCCCAAGGCTGTGCCATACAGGCAGGAACTTGGGAAGATGAGTGAGAAACTATGTCTGGTGTATCCTGTGCCTTTTAAATTCTAGATGTGTTCTCCAAATTTACAGTGCAGGGAGATGGAGAGAGAAACCAGGTCCAAGACAGTAAAATTTGAAAATTACAAATGTATTATTTAATACGAAATTCTGTGTGGAGAAAAGTCTTTCTTTTTTTCTTGGGTATAGTTGGTAAGTGTGGGTGTTCCTAGCCCACTAGCATTAGCAAACAGATGTATTTCCACAGTAAATGTAATATTTCAGCCCTCACAGCATTGCAGAGAGCCTTTGAAGGGCATTTTTCATGCAGCAGGGTCATTGAATGTTTAAGTTCTGTGCAAAGATGGAGGTCCAGTCTATTGCCTAAAAGGAAGAGAGAGGGATAACATTACACGAGGCTTCTGTGGATTGTTTGTTGACTCTCTCTCTCTGACTCTTGGGCATAAACAAGTTCAAAGTACCTGTTCCTGTGCCCTGCTCTTTGCTCCTGGGGGAGCAGGGCTGTTCAGGGAGCCCCTCGGCGCCACAGGGGGAACGGAGCCTGGGCTTGGGAAGACCTCAGGGTGCCTCTTGCAAGGTGTAGTATCCAGGAGAGGAATTCCTCCCACCAGCAGCCTGACCACACCGAGCACGGAACAGGAAGAACAAATCTTTGTTTAGAATCTAACAGGGGGAGAAGGAATAAGAGCCAGATAATATCTGTAAGTGTTTTCAAGGAGCATTTAGAAGGGCTCATGCTGTGAGGAAGGGCTAGCCAAGATAAACATTTCATTTCAGGGCAAATCATCTCTCACAATGGATACAAGTATTAGGAACTCTGAAATGGGTGGTAATGTTGGTTCTCAGTTGAGTTTCTGCTGTACTCTGTATTTCTTATCACCTGTATACATTAATAAAAATACACTCAGGGCTGGGAACTGTGAAGCATTTAAGTGTGATAAATGCTCTGTCTAGCGTCTAATAGGGATGATATCTAGCAGATAATATCACAATATTAAAATATATAACAGTATTGTAAAGCATGCAGCTGCAATCTTACAGGGCACAATAAAAGTACATCTTAATAGCAGCAGGGACGTGACCAGAAATTCCAAAGAAACGCCCGATGAGGAACATCATTCTTCAGCTTTTCTGTTGAGTGGCTCAGTCTGAAGGCCAAAATAGCCCAGTGTCAGATGGAAAAGGTGTGATCTGCATCTTCTTGCAAGGCTGCTTTGAACCTGAGTGAGTGGTTTTGGCATCCAAATCGCTGTGTTTGATGGAAAACTGAGGGTGCTCCTCAGTACATCTCATTCAGGACGGGGAAATGAAGAGCCTGGAAAAGTAATAAAAGAGCTGGGAGAAGGACTGGAATAAAGACGTGGCACTTTAGTATGAAAGGTGAAGTTGTTACACACTCCCATAATAGCTCCAAAGCTATTGACAGGCAGCTGATGTGGCTCTAACAATACAGAGCCCCCTGAGGAATATCTGTCTTCCTCTGCTTGGGAATGAGCCTTAGCTTGAACCATTCTGGCAAACTTCACCTGAATGGACACCTTTATACGCAGACATATATTTAGGACCAAGCCAGAGAAAGAAATTATTTCATTTTTTAAAACATGTGCTTGTGGGGCTTTTCTAGAAGCTTGTCCCTGTTCTTTTCAGCAGAGGATTGGAACTTGCCAGGGTTTAGCTTTGGCAGCTCTTAGTGCTGCCCACTAAGCCTTGATCTTTGCTCAGAATGTGGGAAAGGGTTCCTCAAGAGCAGGATGGCCACTGCAAAGGCAGATTGGTGGGGAAAGAAGAGAGGAATTTGTCTGCAGAATCTCAGGTCTCCAGATCTGCATGTGTCTTAGAAGTTTTGGGGGTTTGAATCTGCCTTGAGACATTTTGGGTATTAATATTACTGAAAGTTCTTGGTTTTCATGCAATTCCTGGTTTTCCTGTACTTCTACTCACTGGGAAGTGCACGTTGCCCTTTTATTTGAGGTGTCTTGGATAGTCTGGTGCTCATTTTTTACTTTAATCTCTGTATTAGCACCTTTCTGACTCAGAGTATTCTCATAAAGATAAATTATTTGTAAAACCACAAAGTCCTACAGCAATGAGGTTCATTTACAAAGCAAATTCAGTATAGAGGAATAAATAAAACTGAGCAGGTAATAAGGAGAAATAAAGAACAATTGCTTCTCAAAAGATAGTTATCATACTAGGAACCAAATTAGAAATGTTGAAGTAAAAATAATACATACTGAAGCAAATAATATGGATTTTCAACATACATGAAAGAGAACAGAGAATAAGTTTTACTGTCAACTTTGAAAATAATTCTTCTTGAAAACTCTAAATACAAACCCCATGCTGAAAGGACTCTGCAATCCTAACTCATATTTAGGGGAGAGTATTTACATATATACATAAATTTTATTTTCTAATAGAGTTGTGCAGGGGACTATTTGTCCTTCCACTTCATATTCTGTGTCATTGGTTGAAATAAATTTCAAGAGACTAGTTTTTCAGAAGTTTTATGGATTATAGAAACAAGGAAGGACCCAATATACCAATTTTTACTTGCTTCTTTGCATTCTAAAGAACAGCTTTGTACTGAAAGCTCCATACTTTCTTATGGAGAAAATAATATTGCAGGAATACAAAACAGAAAATTCCAGCATATTTAAAGTGTGCCTGAAGCTTCCAAACCCAACTGTGTATAAGGATTATACATTTATGAAGAAAGTTTAAATTTTCCCAACCATGCTGCTTACGTTTTTGTAATGTACTTTAGCCATGTGGCCCTTGCAGTGTCACAGGCCACATTTTTACTGCTAACAGTCTTGGTATTTTAATTAAATAAAACAATTCCAGTGGCTGTGCCTGAGTTTTGCATGTTATGGACCCAGATTTAAGCTATATATTATTCCTACTAAAGCCATGCTGCTGCTAGAATAGTTATTCAATTTAAGCCACTTTAACTGGATGTTCCTTGTTGCTTTTCAGCTGCTGGATTTCCACTCCAGCAGACGTTTCCTCCTTTTTAAATGTCACATTTCCTCACGTGCACCACGGTTTTACTGTCTGTGGTAGCTCTCTCATCCTCAATAAAGCAGATCTGCAGATGAGCCTCCACAGGTACCATGAGTGACACGAAATTTCACCTGGTACATTGTGAAATTTTATTGCTATTGGCAAATCACCCACGAGTGTATTGTAGCATAAACTAACATTGTCTGACTGACTGGTAATGAGCTGATTAGTAATGCAAAATAATTGCAAACAGAATTGATATTGCACTCCTGTGATAAACAGCAAAATCAATACGGTTCCACCTCTCGGGCTGTAGTAATTTTTCTCTGTTTTTGCTTATGTATTAAAATTGTGGAATTGACTCTCCCTAACCTGTTCTTTTTCAGTAGAAAAGCACTGAATCTGTGAGGTGAAATATGCTTAGGTGAACAATGATACTTAGAGGTTTTACAGTCTGGCTTGTGCACTGTATTACATCATTCTTTTGTAGGGAATTAAATTCTTTAAGCCACTTCAAGTATGGTCCACATGTAAAAATGCTTATTTGAATGTGGCAGTTCCATTCTTTGGGAGAAGCAAAGCAGAATGGCATCCTCCTAATTAAGCTTCTGCCTTCTGGAGGGAGAAGAAAAAAGGGGAAAAAGAAAAAGACCGAGGTTCTTAGTGGCATGTGCAAGACAGAATCAACTGAAAATTAACTTCGAGCTCCCGTCCCAGACAGATTTTAATGCATTTTAATCTCAGATTTTAATGCATGTCTGAGTGCCTTTAAACCCATGGCCTGTTTATAAATGAGCACAGAATGCTCCCTGAGGCCCCCTGGTCTTGCTGGGATCATGTCCTTGGGCAGCTCACAGTGGCAGTGACGGGCTGAGGGCTTGAACCAGCTTGCAAATATCAGAATAACCATCCTGTCAGCTGGGCTGTGATACCCTGAAAAGGGGACTTTGGATAAAATTACTGTTTAAACTTGCAGAACACGACTGGCCAATCCCCTCTGGCAGAGTGGTACTGGGGAAGAGGAATGGGATGCTCTCAGATCTGCCACAGCCATAGTTCCAGAAATCCTCGAAGGACCATTAGTGCTGCAGGAATTCATCACCCATAAGGAATTTATTTACACCCAAACTGATAAAATTCCATATTGCTATAGTGAGGAGGAAGGAGCCAGGACACCAGAGAGACAAAGAAAGGACCATGTTGTTTGGATTTTTAAAATATTTTGGAAGTATTGAAAACATCATTCTAATCAGGTGGAGCAATTCAGTAACAATTTTGATTTGAAGACTGCTTTTCAAGGATTTGAGCTCTTTCACAAGGGTGGTTATGAAAAAATTCTCATAAAATGTTTTAAGCCACTCTGTCATTCCCACTTCAGATAGTGAGAAATAATATCTTCCTAGATTGCCCTACCCAAACCATGAATTTTCCAGTTAATGATTTCATGTTTTGTGTTAAGTTTTATGTTAATCTGACACACAATGGTTTAAGTGACTCATCGAATTCCTTATTTGTTAAGCTTTTGTTGCCATTTTAAACTTGAGTCCTGTTTGAAATGGGAATGTAATTTCAAAGCATCAGTCCAAATGTTGCTTTAAGGAATTTCCTGGGCGATTTCACAGCTTGTGTGTCCACCAGGGAAAAGACTCAAAAAGCAAGCAAAGTCCAGGGGGATTTTCATGTCAATGAATATTAAGAAAGCACAAGTGATATGGCCTGAAAGTTTTGGTGCACATATAAATTTGTATAATTTCCCATTGAATGATCCCAATGTGGACAATTTACCTTAAAGGAATCACTTTGTGAGTGAAGATCATTTGAAGCACAGAATATCCTGAGCTGGAATATCCACCAGGATTGTTGATCCAGCCCCTGTCCCTGCCCAGACCCCCCAACAATCCCCCTGTGCATCCCCAGCAGTGGTGTCCAAAGGCTCCTGGAGCTCTGGCAGCCTCGGGGCCGTGCCCATTCCCTGGGGAGCCTGGGCAGTGCCAGCACCCTCTGGGGGAAGCAGAACCTTTCCCTGCTCTGCAGCCTGAGCCTGCCCTGGCCCAGCTCCAGCCACTCCCTGGGTGCTGTCCCTGGGGGCAGAGATGCCCTAGCAGGGTTTGGCAGGTGATGTTTGTCTGGAAGGAGTTTGTGACGAGATGAATGAGCCCAGATGGCTCCTTGGGTGCTTGGGTACCTTGCTGCCCCTTTTGTGGAGCTTGGCTGTGGCTGCTGTCATGCCTGGGATGATTTCCTCCCAGGCTGGGTACACGGTTACCTTTTCTTTCCCTCATTTGATTATTTCTCACTTGCATTCCCTCTCCCTTCTGCTGCTGTTTGCAGGCCAAGTACATGTCATGAAAAATACCATTCTCCATCAGAATGTGTGCAAGTCCTAGGAAAAAATATTTCAGCTTAGGAAAAAAGGGAATTAGAGAACAATTCCATAAACAGCAACTGTAGCACCATCACCAGCACAGCCTGCTAAGAGCTCCATTTATGAGTGCAATTAGGCATATGGATAGCTCAGGCTTTGTCATCAGCCCAGAATGGGACAACTTAGTGAGGCAGATTCAATCTAAATCTATAACAGTAAAGCTGCTGTAAGATGTAACCCTATAATATGCCTGGAAATGAGAAGTTGTTGGAGAACTGCTTTGTTTGGCAACATTTGCTAATGAAAGGATGCAATTCCATGCAGCAGGGAAAGGGATCCCTGACAGACATACCTGCCTGATGCAGGGGGTTGAATGCCTCAGATTTATCAGAAATAACTGGGGAGAATCAGGGCAGGGGGGATGGTGCCCTGCTCCCAGTTAAATCACTCTGAGGGGCCAAGCAGGAACAAAAAGGGAATCATTTTGTTTACAGGATGAGAAAAGGCTGAAACAGAGACACAGAAATAATGAATGAAGGAGTTGCACCAAAAATGATTTTGTATTCTGTGTGTTTTGAGGCATCTGTGACTACAGGTATTAAGCTCTGGGTTCCAACAGGAGCAGATACTTGTGCCCCATTTGCAGCTGGGTAATTACAAACCTTCTGCCCTCTGCTTAAAAGAGACAAAGACCCACCTTCTGTTGGAGCAAGACATAAAGCAATATTAGCCATGTGCTATCTTCAAATACAGCTAAATAATTTTCTACTCATTAGCTTAATTTACTCGTTTGTGCTTCCCTCTTTGTGGGGTTTGAGTGGCAGTGCCTTGTACTGGCACTGCTGCTGGTGGGGGGCAGAAGGGGAATCACTGGGATTAGCATACTGGGTTCAAATATTTCTGTTTTCTTCTTGCTTCCCAGGCAATAATCATATTTAGCAACTTCTGTAACTGTACACCAGATTGTCAGGGAACAAACATCTATGGGGGTGGATCTCATAAAATTTTGCTGCTTGCTGAAGTAGAAAATGAGTATAATCAAGCATGGGACTGTCAAAGAGCAGTGCTCCCAGAGAGCCAGGGGTTCAGTGCCTCTCTCCTGCACCATAAATCCAAGCCCTGCTGCTGTTCAGAAGCTCTATTTTCTGAGCACCACTGCTGAAACATCCCCAGTTTTTGTCTTTCACTGGTGCTGCAACTTTGCACTTTTGGAACTCTCCAGACCAAATTTATAATAAATTCATTGAGTAGTAGCTGAATTTGGGCAATTATCTCATTTCTGCTCTGGTTAATTTTATTTTTTCTTCTTGTCTATTTTCAATTCAAATAGAAGATCATTCTCTAACTCACAGTTCTGCCAGATGTGGATGTGTAAGCAGCAATGGGCCCATTTTACTGATCAGTTGGACCCACAGACCAAATGGGTTTAAGAGAAGCATGCTAGCACTGTAGAACTGAACCACAGAGTTTGTCATAGGAATTTTGTATTTGAATCCAGAGTAAAATGTTTTTAAAAAACAAATTGTTTCAGTGTTTCCCCTGAGCTTTTCAGCTTTGCTCAGCTGAAGTCTGTAGGAAATGAAATGCCCCTTGTTCCATGATAGTGATGCTTTGAGTGGTCTTTGAAGCAGCCAGAGCTGCAGATGGTGGTGGGACAGGTGAAGCAGTTTAGCACATAAATCAGTGCACAGACACACCTAAATATTCAGTATACAGAGCTATTTTGAAATGGGGTTTTGCAATTATGTATAGAATCATGGAATGGTTTGGGCTGGAAGGGACCTTAAAGCCCACCCAGTGCCACCCCTGCCAGGGCAGGGACACCTTCCACTGTCCCAGGCTGCTCCAGCCCCAGTGTCCAGCCTGGCCTTGGGATCCAGGGGCAGCCCCAGCTGTTTGGATTTGGGTGGTGAGAGGGTATTTTAGGCCTATTGTTTATAGTTTGGAACTTTTTCAAGTGTTTACAGAACTGAAGGGCAGCACTGTCAAGGCAACGAATAGACTTGATTCATGGCAATAATGTGCTAATTTTTGTTGGCATCAATGAAACAATCACTTAGAATAGAGATGCAGGAACATGAAAAATAAGTAAAGAACATAATACTTATCAATGAATTTGAAAATCATTACCGTTTTTGGAGTGTTTCCTTTGTGAGCCATGTAAAAGCTTCTCTGCACCGGAGTAATTTTAGATTAATTAAGAGAGGGACTGTTCAAAGTAAGACATGGAAAGTGTGGAACTTCTAGAACAGCTTTTAAACCATGAATCCACACCTTCCCTCATTCAGAATGAATTTTCAGCTGCAGAGAAGACAAAATTTAATTTTAAGTGGATTTTTTTCTTGATTCATGTTGTCTGGAAGTCAGTCACCTTAATTTTTATTTTAAAATAAGAAACTATTTTGCCCTCTGCCTTGGCCAAGAGGAGTTTTAACAGTGTTGCCTAGTCTGGTCCATTTCAGCTTCTGACAAAGCCACTTTGGAGTTTTTTTGAGGATCTTGTTAATGGCCTCGTGATCACGCAGAGCTGCACTGATACCATTGCTCTCTTTGAATAGCCCTGCTCTGCAAGTGGCTGCATTAACTTTAATGGGACCACTTGAGGAAAAAACGTGCTGCTCAGTTTGGGTAGACTGCAGGATCCTGGTCTTTAGAAAGGACTGAAGTAAATGAGGAAAAAAAACCTGAACAAACCCAAACTTCTCCCCTTTCATGTTTCTTATCTAGCTGAGCAGAATAAAAATGGGGATTTGGGGTTGCACACGATGCTGATGAAAAGTGAAATCTCACCATTAATGTGTGAACATTTTTGCACACCTCCACAGTAGGGATTTTCCCTAATGCCACTTGCATTAACAGCTGTGACAGGAGCTCTGCTTCCAGCAGCTTCAAGTGGTTAAATCAATGATAGAAAGAGTTTAGAAATACTAATCCAGTGCTGCTATGTGAACATTCCCTGCCCAGCCTGCTGACTGTGTATGCAAACAGATAATGGTGAGCATCAATAATTTTCACTGCTGAATTTCTCCATGTCTAAAACTTCAGTAAATCCCTCCTCAGATCATTTTTCAGAGGGCAGAAGTAGAGTTAGACACGTGATGTGCAACCATATGCTAAGAGAAGTGATTCACCAGCGCTGATGGAAGGAACTGAACCAGTCTGAATTGGCATGGGGAATTTGACATATGCAGCTAGGCACTGACTAGGCCCAGCATTTCTGGGGTGTGAGTGCCTCTCATCATGCCAGAGAAACAGGAGCAGCTGAAATTCAGTAGGTGTGATGTCCTTGTCAGGGACTGGAGGTGGAATAGAACAATTTTCCCATCTCTTGTAATTAGAAATGTGTGTTAGTATATGGTTTTTGGCTTCTGAAATAGGGGTGGTTTGGGAGTAAACTGGGGAGATTATAAAGATCTAAGAATTCCAGCAGCAGCACCAAGGCTGTGTCTGGTAGAAATAGTGCAGATCTACTACGGGTGGTGAGGACTGAGTGTGTTTGGTGTTGAAACATCCCAGTGTTGAGCTGGGATAAATACTGGGTGTGGTGATCTCCGTGGGTTTGGTGGCCTCAGATAGGCCAAACCTGAGTTATGCTGGGCACACCTGCGGGGTCTGGGAAAGCTGGGGGGAGACTGCTGGGCAGTCTGGGTAGAGAGTGCCTTACTCCAGGTGTAGAGGTGTTGTCCCCCTGATGCTCTGGGTGGGTGTGTGTGGAGGTGGTGGGCAGTACCTGGGCTGCACTCACCTGGGCTCTGCTCCTGGCATGGAGCTGCAGGAAGGGTTTCCCAGCAGTCCAACAGCTTTGCAGGTGCATTTCTGCACTGGAAGGTGAGCAGGCAGCCAGATAAATAAACATGTATCCCATTTCCAAGCCAAGCTGAGGAAAAAGGTTTTGAAAATGCAAAGGTTCTTCACATTGAGAAAAAGCCTGGAACGTGCCTTGGAAGCAATGATGAACTAAGGCCTCAAATCTGCATAGTGTAGGTCTGATTATAAATTTCTAACTCCCACTGAGGGTTTTGAAACTTTCTGTGAGTTTGTAAAGTCTAACTAACGTCAGCCCATCCCCAAGTACTCCACTCCCCCCTCTAATGATGTCCCGTTATTTGGGGACTAAACCAGGTGGTTCTCACCCATGGCTCTGTTAACAAGGAGCACTCTACACAAAACCTCCTGTTCTTCAGTTGAAAGGTGCTCTGGAACCTCCCACTGCTACTCCTTTCCTGCCTATTGTTTATGATTCTAGCTTTGAAAATAGTTTATCCCATCATTTGACTTGGAGTCTATTCAGTCCACACTTTAATCTAAAATATTAAGATGGCTGGGTTTTAGATGTGGTCCCTCGACAAAGATCACAGGGAATTCATGAGGGCATGGGGTATAAAAATCATTAGATAAAGTCATATGATAAAAATAATCTAAAAATCAATTTACAATACAAAAAGCTGAGATTCTTTGCAGTAAACACCTCCCAGTAGGAAAATGAAAATTAATCTCAGTCCATGTATTCCCAGTGAATTGCTGCCATATTAAACCCTAAATGGGAGCTAGAAATTTATAATCAGACTTACATTGTAGGGATTTGAGGCATTAGTTCATCATTGCATCCAAGGCACATGCCAGGCTTTTTCTCACTGTGAAAAAACCTTTGCATTTTCAGACAGACCAAGAGGCTAAGTCATGGTTTGCCATTGCTAGTATCACAAAAATATATTTTCATATTTATAGAAAGCAGCAATTGGATCCTATGGAAGGAGAGTCCATATATCATCCGTCTCCTCTATCTGTTCTGCAGTCGTGTGGGGCTTTCCTCTGTTCAAGGAATTAGTCAAGCATGTAATAAGCAGATCACTGACAGTTTAAAATGATTTTTCTGAAATGGTGCATCGTCAGTTGACTGGAGACAACTTATTCCAGGAATTTCTTCCAAGTATAAAAGTGGCCTTTGACTTTGAAGCCAACTTCATATTGTGGGTTTTCTTCACCAAAATGAAAACAAAATAACTCATGGAGTAATGTGCTGCGTGCACATGATGCTCTGTAGTGCTGTATTTTGTATTAGCTTGGAAACAGAATTGGGAAGGAAATGGGGATTAACTCAGCATGTGATTTAACCTTACCTCTGCATTTCCATGCGTGTCTGTTGTGGGACCTGCAAGCACCCCAGGAGAGGGGGGTGCTGCTGGGGAGGGCAAAGGGCAGCTGGGCAATGCCCGTCCCCATGTCCCTGTGTCCCTGTCCCCGTGTCCCTGTCCCTGTCCCCGTGTCCCTGTCCCCGTGCTGTGTCCCTGTCCCCGTGTCCCCATCCCCGTGCCGTGTCCCTGTCCCTGTGTCCCTGT
>VZSE01014216.1:175857-227105 GCA_013398275.1 Promerops cafer | reverse complement strand
CCCGTGCCGTGTCGCTGTGCTCCCGGGCTCCCGTGGTGTCCCGGCCTGCCCGGGTGGCAGTGCCAGGCTGAGCAGGCGGCCGCTGAGGGCTGCTGGGGCTGACACCGGTGACCCCCCCGAGCCCGGCCCCGCCACACGCCCGAGCCCGCCGGGCACGGCCCGCGGCAGCTGCGAGCCCGGGCCCGTGCCCGCCGCAGGACGGAGCCCCTGCCCGCCGAGCGCCGGGCCTGGGCCTGAGCGCCGCACTGAGCTCGGGGAGCACATTTGTGCTGAGGTTTGTGACTCTCTTTGGGTCGGGATTCCGGGTTATTCTGCCTCAAGACCCGAGCTAACAAGCTTCGCTGGGGGTTGGACATGTACGTAGAATCTGTTCCTTCCTAAACACCGTTGTGCTGTCAGTAATTCCTCCTAGGAGGGTGCTGTTACCTGGGGACTTCTGCTAAGTCACAATTATGCCAGAAGGAAGTTGATAATCTTGTGCTGGTTTATGTTGTCTGGTGCAAGCTGTGTTTATCTGCCGTACATAAACAGCTACAGTTCCTTCTTCTTTCAGTAAAAATTATTTTACTTTTTTTTTTTACTTTAACAGTAAAATAAAAACATGTCTGTGAGGGGTGAATTTTGCCCATCAGCTTCTCACTGAAACCGATTTTGGTTGGTGATTTGAAAATCATCCTAGAGAACAGGGTTATCAGAATGGACTCAGAATTTCTGAGGCAATGTGTCATAGAAACAAGGAAAATTAAGAAAGGATTTTGAAGAGGGCTTCTATAAGTTCTATTTTTCTACAGTTCCTTACCATTTTACCTAGAGAATAACCTCAATGGAAAATGGTGACATACCTGTTCTTTAGTTCTATAGATGCCTCTTCTAGGAGTTAAACTTTGGCTTGGGATTTTTGGTTGCTGATTTCTTTATTTTTTAATGAAATATATTCAGTTTCAAGGTAACATTGTTTAAAACTCGGTGCAAGACAAACATTTGTCTGGTAGTATTTCTTTTGTCTGTTCTTTAGGAACCCCTGCCTTCTTCCTTCCCTGTTTTCCCTTCTTCCTTTAGGAAGCTGCAGGAAGCTTAGCAGTGGCTCCCAGGTACTGTGCACCTTAAATCTCTAGTGGACACCTTAAATACATGTAAAAGCACAGAGAATGCTTGAATCTTGAGTGGAGCTGTGGGATTTGCCCCATGCTTCCCTGCTTTATATCTTCAGGAGAGTTTCCATGTATTCAGCCTCCTGATACCCTCTGGAGATGTTTTCTGGTTATTCCTGTCTGGGGATTCCCATCTTGGCCAGCCAAAGAGTTACCCTATTATTGTATCAATTAATCTCATTCCCTTTAGCTGGGGAACCAAATCTAAGTGAATCTGAATTACTCTTCTCAAGTGCACACTAAATTATAACATAAATACAAGTGTATAATTAATGACAACCACTTGAACAGTATTGCAATTCACTTAAAAAAAAATGCATAAATTCAATAGAGCCTGAAATATGAGCCTGAGGTGTTGAATGCAGCACTTGGAGGATTTCAGAAGGCTGTGTTTTCATATGTGTGAATATATAGGTATGAAATGTGGATTTAGTGTTGGAAAAGGGACTGCATTTATGTGTATCAGGATATACAAACACATGATGTGTGTAGGGACATACTTGCAGGAGAAGCTGCAAATTACTGAAAATGAAATTAAAACAGAGATGGTATCAGAGCCATCTCTCCCAAAGCATCCTATAGTACATTTTGAATAGACTTGCTGAAAACTGCATTCTAGTATTAAATCAATAATGAAGTTAAAATATCTCCCTAAACTAGGAATAAATGTGTTTGTATTCCCATTTGATGCCCTATCTCATGGCTTGGTTTTATCATAAACTGTTTCTTGGAACTGAAACCTGGCTAGCTCTTCTTAGAACTCTGATTTCATTTGACCTGAATAATATTCATCCATCATGTTTGTTTTTGAAAGCATTAATACCTTGCAGCAAGACCTCAAAATGGATTAACTTCCTAATCTTTCACTCTGGGAGACTTGGGTTAGATCTGTCAGAGGTGAGAATGATAGTCAATATGTTATTTGGCTGGTAAAGAGCAGTAGATAAGGTGGTGCTGTGATCCAAGAGTTCATTTGCAGAGTTCTGCTGTACAGTAGATAGGTAGTTGCTTAAAAATAACCCACCAAAACAAAACTCCAAACAATTATTTTTCACTAGCTATCAAAATAAGAGCATAAGTGGATTCCTTAGTGTGTATGTAGTGAAAGGAAAGAGGTGTATTCCAATCTTGGTTTTGATTTTGTTGGCTTTAAAGTGCAGTGATCAACAAAGTTATGAATATGATGAATATTAATATATTTATTTTCCACACTAAGCGGAGAATATACAGAAAGCAGAAGCAAGCATGTCTGCCAGCATGTTGTGATAAACTGCTGCTGGCCATCAGGCTGAAATTGGGTGTGATGGTGTTTCTGTTAGCAAAGAATTCATTGGGAGAGTTGTTTATGGAAGCTGAGTGTGCTGGAATAAATGCAAGATGAAAAGAAATGTGTGTGTGTATTCAAGTGTATGATACCACTGTTAAAGTCACTCTGTTTCCCAGGTACTTTTGTCCAGGAGAATGCAGGAACTGGTGGAGAGGCTTCCCAGCAGAATCCTGGAAGGACTGAGCTCAGACAGGGAATGCTGGATCAGGTGGGGACTGGAGAGCAGATGATTCTCAGCACAACTTGGCACTGGTTTTTTCTACCCAGTTAAGAGCTTGTACATCCCTTATAAGTAAATATCCCTTGTAAGTGAATATCCCTTGTAAGTGAATATCCCTTGTAAATGAATATCCCTTGCAGTCCTAATAAATTGGGAGGCTTTTGCCAATTCATTTTTATTTTTTCTTTTCTCTATTGCTTCCTACCTTGTGCTGTCAGGAGAAAAAAGCGTAAGCAGACCTGTTCTATTGCATTGACTAAGCATATAAATACAATTTTCTCTAAGTTCATTAATTGTTTTTCCACCCTTCAAAGCATTTAGGTATGTGCTTGCCACGTATAATTAGTCCCTCAAATTAAATGAATGTCATAATAATGGCTTGTTTTCAAATAGAGTTAAGAGAATATGAGGGATTTTAAAGTCAACAGAGATGTTTATACAAGCAATTCTTATTCATTTTATTATAGGTTAATGATTAAGTTTAATGGGAAATTTTTGCAGACGTTCCTTATATGGCCTTGCAAAGGTCAGTGGAGTTTTCTTGCCCAAAATTCACTACAAACTCAATAGAATCTGAGATTTGGGACAAAAATTTTCAACATACTTTACCAGACTCTCTAAAGTTCTTTCTGGTTTAAAAGAAACAAACCAAACCCAAAAAGAACCCCCATCTCATATTTTCCCAGGACTTTAATTGATTTAATAACTTAGCATCAGGATTGCATTTGCTCATTCACCTTTGCTGAGATTCAACTTCTGTCACCCTCGTGGCAGGAAAATGCTGGTGGGATCAGGCAAACAGGAATGAGCATGACTGAAGCCTGAGCTTGGCTGAAGTGGTGGCAGAGAAGATTAAAAAAACAAACCAGCAAAGCAAGGAACATGGAAATGAAAGAGCTCTACCTTAAATCACTGCTGGATCTGGTCACTGAGGGCTTGTTCTGACACTGACAAACACTTTTTTCATTTCCAACTGCACAGTCTAAGTTGAGAGTCTTAATGAGTGTGTTTTATCTTGAAGATCAGTGGCCAGTCCACTTTGCAGGGTGCTCTATTTCTTCCAGCTTTTCATTTGCTTCTCTCACACCGAGAGTGGGCCTTGTCACTGACCAAATACATCTTTTTGAGCAGAGTGCATTAATATGCTGTAACAGTCTACTCAAAACTGTGGAGTGTACCTTGTACGCCTGTGCTAGTTAATCCAAAACAAAGATTAAGTAAGAGGTTTGTATATAAGCGGGAAGCTGAATGTGAAATTAAAATGTAAATCAAAAAGTAATTGGCTTTTTGTGCATAGTTTAGATAAGATTTACTTTTGAAGAATGACTTTGTGTTTTAACACAGCAGGCCAGACACCATGTGGCACACTTGCACTTAATAATGGCAACCAATCTAGGCCATAAATATTGCAAACGATGCCATTTGAATGAGGAGCCCTATGAACCATAATAAAAACTCCTGTGATTAATTCTAAAACTGCTCTGTTCATATTAGACCTGCAGTGGCCTCCCTGATGAGATCAATACAGCGTAGCAGAGTGATTCTAATAGAAGTGTTATTATCTTTTAATCTTCAGGAGAATGCCAACTTGGAGAATTCTTCAGCATTCTGGCTGCTTATTTTCTCAGAGCAACCTTGAAAGCAGTTGTTTTCTGAAATGAAGATGCATTAGAGTCTTTTCAAGGCTTTATCAATAATAGGACACGGTCACTGTTAGGGGAGCCAAAAGGCACATCTGTATGCTGAGACTCACAGTTGGGCACAGTGACCTTCCCTGTCAGCCTCGATTTGCTCAGCAGACAAATGCCTCCAGTGAAAGAGGAGAAGGGACAGGGAAGGGAGTGGGTGATGCAGAGCAGGGCTTGCCAGGCAGCCAGCATCATCCCTGTGTGCCCTGGGTTGAGCACGGACCATTCTGTGTCCTGCAGAGCTGAATAAGGAGTTTGGAACAGATTTCCACCAGCTCTGGGAATGAAATTTTAGTCAGAAAATGTTAGAGTCACAGGATCCCGGGATGGGTGAGGCTGGAGGGGCCCACAGGGGCTCCTCTGGTGCCACCTCCCTGCTCCAGCGGGGCCATCCCAGCACAGGGCACAGCAGTGTGTGCAGAGGGCTCTGGAATATCCCCAGGGAGGAGACTCCACAGCCTCTCTGCACCCTCTGCTCAGGGCTGGCACTGCCCAGGGCAGAAGTTCTGCCTCCTGTGCAGGGGCAGCTCCTGGGCTCAGTCCCTGCCCGTGGCTCTGGGGCCATTGCTGGGCCCCGGGGCAGAGCCTGGGCCTGCTCTGAGCTCCCTGCACCCAGGGACAGACTGGGACAGACTGGGACAGACTGGGACAGACAGAGACAGACTGGCACACACAGGGACAGACTGGGACAGCCAGGGACAAACATAGACACTCAGGGACAGCCAGGGATAGCCAGGGACACTCAGGGACAGCCAGGGCTCAGGGCCCCTCTCAGCTGGGGCTCCTCTCCAGGCTGAGCAGCCCCAGCTCCCTCAGCCTTTCCTGGGCACTGAGATGCTCCAGGCCCTTCCTCAGCTCCAGGAGCTCCTGTCCCTGCTGTGCTGAGGATCCAGAGCTGGACACAGCACTCCAGGGGTGCCTCCAGGGCTGGGCACAGGGGCAGGATCCCCCCCTGACCTGCTGCCAGGGCTCTTCCCCGTGCCCCCAGGGCACCCTTGGCCTCCTTGGCCCCAGGACACTGCTGGCTCAGGGACAGCTCCGTGTCCCCCAGCACCCCCAGGACACTCTGCTGGCTCAGGGACAACTCTGTGTCCCCCAGCACCTCCAGGACACTCTGCTGGCTCAGGGACAGCTCCGTGTCCCCCAGCACCCCCAGGACACTCTGCTGGCTCAGGGACAGCTCCGTGTCCCCCAGCACCCCCAGGACACTCTGCTGGCTCAGGGACAACTCTGTGTCCCCCAGCACCTCCAGGACACTCTGCTGGCTCAGGGACGGCTCCGTGTCCCCCAGCACCCCCAGGACACTCTGCTGGCTCAGGGACAACTCTGTGTCCCCCAGCACCCCCAGGACACTCTGCTGGCTCAGGGACAACTCTGTGTCCCCCAGCACCTCCAGGACACTCTGCTGGCTCAGGGACAGCTCCGTGTCCCTCAGCACCTCCAGGACACTCTGCTGGCTCAGGGACAGCTCCGTGTCCCCCAGCACCTCCAGGACACTCTGCTGGCAAGTCTGTAGAAATGCTTTGCAGTCAAATCAGTCATTCAAAGAGAATCAAAGGCAGAACAGTTTTGTTCTGCTGTTTTCTGTACTTTTACATAAAATAACAGGAAATCATTCTTCAGCCTGTAATCCAAGAGTGGCAAGAGAAGGTTAAGAATCCATCAGACACTTTTAAAGTTTTTTCCAGGCGTGGCTGGGGGGAGCAGTGTCACTAGCCTGGTACTGAACTTCTGAGGAACAGATTTGCTTGACCAGGTTTAATGATGTTGCTGCAGATTGTGTGCAGCATTATCAAACCTACACCATTACATAACGTGCAGCCTGCTCAGGGGGAATGGAGCCTCAGAGTGAAGAGACACAACAGCAAATAACATAAAGGGAAATTCTTTGATGCGTCTTTTTTGTCTCTGTTCTCTAGGAATAGAAATGCAGTGTCACTTATTTGAAGTATCTGGGTTATAAATATGTTTTCTACAAGAATCATAAACAAATGGGAAAAACACAGTGGAAATTAAGCTGTTGAGTGTAATAAAAGGAAAGTGAGAGTTTGTGGTGATTTCCTGTGCAGGAGCTGACAGCAGAGCTGTCTGCACACAGTGTGCTGGTGCTGCCAGCGGGGTATGCAGAGAGATGCTCCTGCATGGAATCTTAGAAGGAAAATGGTGTAAATAAAGATATGTTCCTTCCAGTTCAGACTCGTATTTCATTCTACAATTAAGGGTAGAGATCAAGGATCTTTCTTCTTTATTTTTTGCTACTGCTTTCTGTGCTGTTTGCTTTTTTGGTATATTTCTTTGTTCGTTGGCCGTTTTTTCCCCGAGTTTCCGTGCCTTACCTGGGAGTTTCTTTGCTCGCACGGCGGGCTGTAGATGGGCCCGGGGCCGGCAGCAGTCCCGTGCGGGCGCCCAGGAGCGCGGCTGTGCCAGCGCCGTGCTCCCGCTGTGCGCTGCAGCCGCGTCGGCCGGCGCCTCGTGCCCAGCGGCTGCCAGGGCAGGGCCCGTTCCGCTCCCTCCCCTTGGAGCACAGGCTGCACGGAGCTTGCTCTGGCAGGAGCCGCCTGCCTGTTTGTCAGTAGTTCACTGTGCACCCAAGCATCCTGAGAGCCTTGGCTAAAGGGCTAAAATGCCCCGGAATCACTGAAAATCAGTCCTTTTGAGGACACGTCGTTGGAGGAGAGCAAGTTAGTGTTTTGGGTTTTAGCAACAACAACAAAAAAAAAGACAAAAAATTGTGGCGCTGCTAAACGGGTGCTCTGAAAATATTGACATCGTTTTCATCTTTTCTTTGGCAGCACAAGTTAATGCCATTATAGAAAAAACAGGTCGTGTCAGATGAGTTCCTCACCCCTGGAATTCATAAACTGTTTATGGGTTAAAATTTTGTTGTACATGCTTTCACTTTTAAGTGCTTTTCTTTCTGCTTTAAAAAAATAGAAAGTTTCAAAGGCCGTGATCTTTTTTTTCTCTTTCAGGAAATAAAAAAAAAGGAAAAAAGCTCCCTGGCAGACACTGTTAATGATGCTAAATGTCTTTGCAAATGTAATCCTCATCTTAGTTTTGTTCTCATTTAATTGAATTAGGAAGGCAGAACAAACTAAAAAGGTTACTTTCATGGCCTTAACTTTGCATAATAGCTGAGGTGGGATATGTGTTTCTCTTGTAATATTTTTCTGTGCATGCTACTTGTACTTTACAAAGGACAATTCTTCTTCTTAGGAATTGTAATTCATATTCATGCACTTGCTTTGCGTCCTAATTTTAATCAGTGTTAATTAAAATATATTTTTTCATGCTCCCTTTCTTAACCCACTAATACGCACACAGGCTGTTAAACAATGGGTATTCCTTTTGAAAAATGGAATATACAGTTATAGAATGTTTCTGAAAATTGAGATGTAGTTGTTGTTTGTCTTTGCTGCACACCTGGTGAATGGGCAGAGATGCTCAGGGTACCTGAGCTGTGTCAGGCCGAGCTCAGGATTAGAGACAAAAAAATATCCTCCTGTCTGAGGCTCGTGGCAAGCAGACCAGTTGGAAAGAATGTGGCTTAATTAAGGCATAACTTTTACAGTTTAATCCACACAGAACTATCTGGCAGAGGTTCATACAGCACAGATCATAGTTCCTAAGCAATTTTTGTCAAGTAGAAGACCAGTGTTATTTTCACAGTCTTTTACTGGGACTGCTGTGCTCTTGTCTTGTGTGAATTTCAAGAGTCTTGGCTCATATGAAATTTAAATATCCTGTTCTCTTAAGCAATAGAATATCCACATTATTTTCCTCCTTAAAGGGAAATCCTCTCTCAAAACCCTTTTCCATTGTAGTTGCACTGGGAACTGTGCAGAATGTGTAGCAAACGTGCACATATTTGACCCTGCATCTGGACTCTTGCCCTATAGACCAAATCCCAGCAATTATATGGGGAACTACTTTTTCCAGAACCAATTAATAGCAGAAGAAAAATAATCTTCATTCTCAGGTGCTTTGTATAACACTCCCAGCAAAGCAGGATAGGATCTCACAGGTGAGAGGTGGCACTGCTGCTGGAGGGGTGGGTTTAGGGGGTCAGGGATGTGCCAGCTTCTGCTGGCTCACAATGCCAGGGTCTTATGAAATTCCTTTGCCAAGCTCTGTATGGCACACTTAAGAAATGTCACTTGAGCCTTCTTCCACAAGGCTAAAAAGGTCTTTTATCAATTCTCTTTCTCCCTTTCTGAGTTACATTTCTGAGTCTTGGCTGGCTTGGAGCTGTGCTGGGGGTGTGCTGGAGGGCACACCTGGAACTTTACACACTGGAAAGGAACTGCTCCTGATTCCACACACTTTTTACCTCTCCCTAGGGAAAAAATTCAACATCATTCTTTTCCAATCAAGTTCTGAGGGCTGCCTGGTTAATCCCAAAATATCAAGGAGTGTTTACAAATGTGGATCAAATACATTCATAGGAGACTGATCCTTGATCCTTGCAAACCAGAGTTCCAAGTAACATTTGAATAGAAATTGGACTATTGAGCACCTTTATTTATTTTTACATAAAACCACACATACACACAGATATTTAAGAGCAGGAAGGTCCCTGTGATTGATATGTGCTTGCAGGGATTTATGCTGGATAGAATAAACTTCTATAAAAGGTTCCTTTTTTCCCCTTTATATTGAACATTGAATGACAGTTGTGTTGATAGCCAAAAGACACAGTTTGCTTATATTCCATTGCTTATTTACAATCAATCAATCAATCAATCCAGATAATTTTTACATTTGTTGCTACAAGTGTTGTTCCTCGTATTTTTAAACCACATGCATCATAAATATACATAGTGATGACAATGAAGCCTTCCTATAGAATGTTACAATATTCAAAGCATGGCTATTGGCTTTGCTTTTTGCTTTCCTGTTCCCTCAGCCTTTATTTCTTTCACTCTCTCGCTGTCTTTGCTGTGCATCAGCCTTCCCTGAGAACACTTTGGGTCCTGTACAGATTACCACAATCTGAATTCCAAAATAAAACTTACAGCCCTGGTCTGTGTATGGGGGAGGAGGGGGAGGAAATGATCCCGGGTGCTGTTGCTAAAGTGAGCTCCAGTTTTGGGGATGTTGCCATCACAGGAGAGTTCTGAGGCTGAATATAGGAAAGCAAAATTGTTCCAAATTTATGGCCCAAGAGGATGCAGATATTAAACCCTTTTATTTAAGCCTGAGCAAAAGTGACTTTCAAAGCAAGGCTGTATTACAGGGCTTGGGAAAGGTGCAGATCGATTTCCATCACTTTCTGTATATATCAAAACCAGAGAAAAAATGAGGAATGTGATTTATAGATTTTTGTTTTATTGTAATGGATGATTTTTTTCTCTCAGTTTTAAATTTCTATCCCCCCCCCCCCCCCCTTTTTTTTTTTTGCTTAACTTTGCTGACACTGTCAGTCATTCTAGAATTAGGTGTATTCCAAGATTTTCTTAGACAATGACATTAAAATCCCCATGTCTGAATGGAGTTTCCAAATATGATTCATGAACTCTGTAAAGAACTCTTGGTTTGCTGTGCAGTTGTCTTTTGGCTAGTTTTCTTGTTACTGGAACATTTTATTAACTTCTTTAAGGAAATAATTTATTGCTAGTAGTTTTGTGGCCATTTAGAATTGTTCAGGGAAACAGGAGCACTTTTGGAAAAGACCTACAAGTGTTATGAGGGGAATAAAGAACTGGTCTTATTTGAGTAGATAAAAAGGTCTTGACTTATTTAGGTAGCAAAATAAATGTTGAGAGGGAAAATGGCTGCTGTTTCTGAAAATCCACAGGCAATAAACTTTGGAGAAGGATTACTTTAAATTAAAAATAATAATTCTATGAGATAAACCAGATATAAATTAAGCATAAATACAGTTAGACTGGAAATCAGAATGTGCTTCCATTGCTGTTAGAAAAATGAAGTTCTGGGATAGCTTTCTATGCTATTTTAAAAGAAACAGTCCAACTTAATATTCCCAATGTATTTATACTTCATTTCATTAGAAATGAAAATTTTAGCTATTCAGAATTTTTTTTACTCATAAATGTTGTGCTTTTTCTATTCTTCCAGCCAACACAACTGAAATGGCTCCAAACCAAAGAAAGAATCCCTACATTTTAGATTCTCATCATGGGAGCTTTGTGACAGTATCCAAGTAGGACTGCAAATTTTGGAAAACTGAGCAAATAGATTTATGCTCTATTTAGCATTAAATAATTGGATGCACTTTACTGATTGGATACTCAGATCCAAGCATTAGTTTTCTAATCTAAACTTAAAATTAAAAGTTTTTTTACTTTGATCTATATATTTTTTGGAAGTCTCTGGCAGTTTTACCAGATTTTCTTATGGTCAGCAATTTTGAAACCAAGACAATGAAGGAATGTTTTTGTGGATATGTGGAGTATTTTTTGGATTTGTTTTACCAGACTTTTCTTTGCAAAAAGCTGGATTCTAATGTTTATCCTTTACTGAATCTTCTTTCAATAAATTATGATTTATTATGACTATTAGATTGGGGTGACAATGATCTGTCAATATTATCCTTTGTTGGAAAGCTAAGAACATGTCAGCACAGCACCTTTGCCATTGGATAAGGAGCTTTAAAATGTTTGTCACAGGTATTTGTTGAGCTTTCAGGTAAAGGTAATTGAAAATACCTTGGTATTTTGGGAGTTGTCCTTCTCACAAGAAAGGGATTTCAGTGGGATTTGGCTGTGTGACTGCTGGTGCCTCTTTCACAAAGAAGAAATGTGTGAGTCAAAGTTGTTAAAAATACTTCTTTGTCCAGTTCCCCAAACCCAGTGATGTTTATTACTCTCTGGTTAAGAATGAGAGAATGACCTGACAAGGCTGGACTGTGTGAATGGGACTCATTGCCACTTTAAACTCTTGGCAGTTTAGTAGACCACGTGAAAAACTTGGACTGGGAGGGTCATAGCTCAGGGAATCAGCCTAAAAGGGGCTGGCTGCTGCTGCACCTGCCTTTGTCCCATCTGCATTCCATTCCACTGCTGAAGCACCAGGGAGGAAAAGTCACTACGACATGAAGGGATGAGAGCAGTGAGAAGACAAAAACGTTCCTTAATTGAGCTGAAATAACAGGAAAGGCTTCCAAGTCTCTTGTTTATGCTATTAAAAAAAGATCTGTGAGTAAATAGTGTTTGTTTTGCTTCTGAAAGCACCAGGAGCCATTTCTTAGAGATTTTTTTCTCCTGAGTTGTTGTTGTCGTCACCCTTTTTGCAGCTGCACTGAAATGCAGGGACCTGCTCTCCTGGGTGTGGATGTGTTAGAGGATCAAGAGATAAGAATTTTGGTTTTAAGTCCCAGCATCTCATATCAGAGCACAGTTCTAACAATCAGAGTGGGAAGATGAGCAGTAAAAGTTAATAGAAAATAAAACTGCACTTTATCAATTCTCCATTAATTCTACCCATTTCTGCTGGTAGGACCTTATGCCTGTAACTCTCAGAGGTGGCACATGTGGCACTCTGAGCAGCAGAGTCACAGGGACAAGCAGGACAAGGTGGTGGCACTGCCACCTTTGGAAGTGGATTTAGTGGTGCTGTTGCCAGTAGATGCAGAGATAAAACATTGGTGAGAGTGAAATAAATTCTTGTGTTCACAAGTACAGGAAAGCACAGGCTCTTGAATCCCTGGGAGATTCCAGCTGTCCCAAAATCTGTTTTATAACAGGCTTGGGTGCAGCAGAAGAGAATTTCTTAAGGCAGGTGAATGCTGAGCTGAGTACAGGAGATGTTCTGCTCAATCTCCTCCAAAACAAGGGAAAACTGGCCAAAGACATCAAGGGCACAGCAATCCTTCCCTGCAGGAACCACAGGATTGGAGCTTTAAATCCTGTCAGACAAAGTCAGAAAAAGATCACGAGCTTGGACTGTAGGAAAGCGAATTTTGGCTTACTCAGGGATCATCTTGGCGGGCTTAATGGAAGGCTGCCCTGGAGAGTCAGAGGGACACAGGACAGCTGCCTGGTATTTATTCACAGACACCTCCTCAGAGCACGGAATTAGGAACTGCAGGGTTTAAAAAGTCAAGCAAGCATAGAAGGAGGCCAGCAGGGCTAAGTGAAGAGCTCAGACGAAAGGAGGAGGCACAAGGAGAGTGGAAGCACTGATGAGTTACCCTGGAGGAGCACAGAGACGTTGCCTTGGCATGCAGGGAGAGAATTTGGAAACTCAAAGCTCAGCTGGAGCTGAAAGGAGAGAGGGCTGTGAAGGCATCCATGATGTTTCACTGACAGCAAAGAGGAAGGATGAAAAAATGTGGGTCAGTTGCTGTACCTGGACATTCAGCTGGTGCAGAGCTGGACTGAGTGATCTTTGGGGGATTGTCTGGCCTACACAATTTGGGGTGAGGTTTTAGCCAGTACCTCCTGCTGGGGAGTCCTTGTGGAAGGAGACCAGCACCATGACCAAAAGGGGCATCACTGGATGGTTTTCACTTTTTCACAGAAATTTGAAGCCAGCTCTTGCAGCAAGCCCAGCAAATGAGTGGATGTAGGTCTAAATATGTGCAGTGTGTATAAAAAAAGTGATTTATCAAGGTTGAATCTCCTGGTGTAGAGATACCATTCTCAAGGTCATACACCAAAAAAGAGGAGGTCAGTGCTTTTTGAGCCAGGGAAGGGAGGTTTGTCCTGTAATGTGACAACTGCAATCCAGCAACACACAGGGACAGGTTCTGGATTTTCCCCAGAGCTCTTCACCTTCAGCAACCCAGAGAAGGTCCCATTTAATAACCATCTGCAAGGTGCTACTACATTAACCTTTTAAGTTGTTATTTATGCAGTAAAATAATACATTAAGGTCATTTTACCTCTTTCTTCCCCCTGCCTTTTACTGTAATTTGCATCTGTGCAAACTGGGATGATTTCTTTCTATAGTTACAAAAATCTCAGTTCCTCTACCAAAGATCACAGAAGTCAAAAGAAATCTTTAATATGAGCTCCACTGGAGTAGGCCCTAAATGACTGCCTGATGTACAGAGCAGAGAATTTTATTGGGCCTAGTAAAATTAATTTATTCATTTTAGGTGCCTGTCTTAGCAGTTTCTTAGGATTTCTTTGTTGCTGATTGGGTCTTGTCAATATTTTGTCCTGGTTGAACCTTTCTAAAAAATGGCTCCACACCACTGGCTTTTCCCTGGAAAGCATCGTTATTTCTCTTTTATGCAGAAAAAAAGCAGTGTGTCTGTAGAAAATACAGTATGACTTCCTTTCTCATCTGTCAGTTCTGTCTCATTACTCCTGGGATAATGTATTAGTCAGGAGCAAGTTGTCTCCCTGTTCTGCTATTCAACATTTATAAAATCAGAACATTAAATGACTGTGGTGTTATCCCGAAGCCTCGTTTGCTTTGGATCTCTCAATTTCAGAGACTTTTGTGTTTGCTCTGAACTTATTTGCACAAGCCAGCATAGAGAGCTGATTCTAGATTTGTGATGCCTGCTCATGTATTCCATGGCTGCAGCATTGGGAATTTCATTTGGCCAGACCTGGAATTGTTGTAGTAAACACCTGCACATTTAAGTTATATGTTATTATATTTTATAAGTAGTTATCAATGAAACAACAGAAGGTCACACATCATTTTGGAGATGAAGGGAAAATAATACCAAGATTCCTTGCTAGACAAAATAATTGGTCTCAGCTAAATGAAATGAGCATTTTTATGTGCTGTTGGTAGAACAGCATCTTGTCCATGAAAACAACCCCTTTTCACTGGACTTTGTAGATGGCAACATCTGGCAGGTGATGCTGATGAAGGCAGATTATTTTCCTGAGAATTGAAAGATGGTAATTATCAAGGTATTTTTAAATTTTATTTTTAAATTATGCTGTTGGGAATTTCTGAAGGCATTTATCCATTTAAGGTGGGGGGTTCATGACTGCAATTAGATGTTCAGCAGTGGGATTCTGCACAGGTCTCTCAGTGTGGGGCTGTTGCACTTAATCTCTTGAAAAGAAAATGCTTTGAAGGCACTCTTACAACTTCTGCCTCAGTGTCTCACTAAATATTTTCCTGGAAACATACCAGCAGTAAAAACAGACAAAATGAAGTTTGCCATTTAGCCAAAGAGTTCCAGAATGTACTATTTGTACCTCCTGTTATATTTCTGTTCCCTTGCTGAGGATGGAAGGTATCTGTGCCACCTGTAAGTGATTCCTCTGAAGATCTTGTAAATTTGGAGTCCTTTAAATCACAGACAATCCTCCTGTCTGCTTGAACAATACTCAAACCAGTCATGAATGGAGGTAGAAGTTGATATTGGTTTTATTTATTTATTTTATTGGGGGGGCTTTTTTGGTAGAACACAGAAATAAAGAGCTTTACATAGTGATATAATATTGGTGTGAAATTCTAAAGTCTCCTGAAAAATGTTGTAAAACTGCTTAAAGTTCCATCTGCTCTGCTGAAAAAGCATAATATTTGTATCAGCTGACATTAAAAGTAATATTGCATAAAAGACTTCTGAAAGTATTATTCGCCTACAAATTTTGTAACAGTTTGCCTTCCTAATCTATTTACCAGTTGTCCAATCCTTCAGGGTTTTTCACCTCTTTTGCTCCTGATGGACCCTAATTCTTAGCTGAATGTGCATGAATCCCTACTGATCAGACCTGTCTGCCTTTCCAGATGTTTCCAAAACCCAATTGTGAAGCTGGGGCTTTATTTTTTTCTGAGAGAATTTGGTTGCTGACTCCGGTTCTCAGTTGTTTTGCACAGGTCTCTGTGCCCCTGTGGGATGTGAGTTTAAAGTAGGCAAGGTAGAGACCAAACATTTCTAAAACATAATATTGTGTGTTCTTTTCATATACGAGCTGAAGGAAGGCGTCTCTTTCACACCCATCGATACAGACATTTCTGTGGAAAGGTTTTCTGTTGGAGTGAGATATTCTGGTAAATTCAGAGGAACAAAACTACTGGGGGGGACCTGCTGGAACAGCTCTGCGGGGAAGGACCTGGGGGTGCTGGGGGACACGGAGCTGTCCCTGAGCCAGCAGAGTGTCCTGGAGGTGCTGGGGGACACGGAGCTGTCCATGAGCCAGCAGAGTGTCCTGGGGGTGCTGGGGGACACGGAGCTGTCCCTGAGCCAGCAGAGTGTCCTGGAGGTGCTGGGGGACACGGAGCTGTCCATGAGCCAGCAGAGTGTCCTGGGGGTGCTGGGGGACACGGAGCTGTCCCTGAGCCAGCAGTGTCCTGGGGCCAAGGAGGCCAAGGGTGCCCTGGGGGCACGGGGAAGAGCCCTGGCAGCAGGTCAGGGGGGGATCCTGCCCCTGTGCCCAGCCCTGGAGGCACCCCTGGAGTGCTGTGTCCAGCTCTGGATCCTCAGCACAGCAGGGACAGGAGCTCCTGGAGCTGAGGAAGGGCCTGGAGCATCTCAGTGCCCAGGAAAGGCTGAGGGAGCTGGGGCTGCTCAGCCTGGAGAGGAGCCCCAGCTGAGAGGGGCCCTCAGCCCTGGGTGTCCCTGTGTGTCCCTGTTTGTCCCAGTCTGTCCCAGTCTGTCCCAGTCTGTCCCTGGGTGCAGGGAGGTCAGAGCAGGCCCAGGCTCTGCCCCGGGGCCCAGCAATGGCCCCAGAGCCACGGGCAGGGACTGAGCCCAGGAGCTGCCCCTGCACAGGAGGCAGAACTTCTGCCCTGGGCAGTGCCAGCCCTGAGCAGAGGGTGCAGAGAGGCTGTGGAGTCTCCTCCCTGGGGATATTCCAGAGCCCTCTGCACACACTGCTGTGCCCTGTGCTGGGATGGCCCCGCTGGAGCAGGGAGGTGGCACCAGAGGAGCCCCTGTGGGCCCCTCCAGCCTCACCCAGCCTGGGGCTCTGCTGTGGGGACAGAAGCAGGACAGGAGCTGTATGACAGTGAAAATTCCCACCTCTAACAAAACCAATTAAGATTCCAGAAGCTGTCTAAGCTACATCCCAATTCTCTTGATCAAATTTCTCTCTGTAGGCATGGATGACTAAACATTATGCACAGAATTACATTAGGAACAAAGTTGAAGACTGTAAGTGTTTCTGGGTAATTCTGCTGAATCATAATGAAATAATAAATTTTCTGTTGATAAAATCTATGACTGTTTAGGCTTCATAACTCATTAAATCCTAATAATGAGTTAGATGTTTAGCAAAATTATGTTTTAACTTGAAAGCAGTTGGGATTTTTTGCTACAGATGCCTTACTTTCCCAGCAATCTTAAAAAAATATTTAAGAAGTCTGCCTGTGATAGTGATGAATTAGTCCTGAAAACATGGAAATTTCTATTTCAGCAGTTATTTTCTTCATACAAGTGACAGTTTTTAATGTGCTCCTTTTTTGTTTCCCTTGAAGCACCTCATACCTTATATTTGTCCAGCTTAAAAAGGCAGCTCAGCACAATATATATATATATATTCCCCCTTTTGAAGCTGCCTAAAAAGAAGGCCTGAAGCAGTAATCAAATGAAGATGCATGAATTTTAATCCGCTACCAAAGTACACCTTCAAACTTCAAGTGATAATTTATTTTTACTCAGAGGTCCAGCCAAGCATATCAAATAACGTGAGGAAACAGTAAGATAAAGCTTCTGGAAGCTCTTCTCTGGAAATGTGGGCTCGTTTCTTTCTTAGGGAGTTATTTCTGGGCCAGTAATGTGGCAAGTAATATGGCTGGCAAAATAGTGGTGATGAGAGTGGCATAAACAAAGGTCTTTTTATGAGATGCAGGAGGAGAAATTTGATTTCATTTATGGTACTACAATGCCTCAGACTGTCTAAACACTGGGATATATATCAGGCTGTCAGCGTGTCTGCAAAGCCTGAATAAAGTCATATCCTTAGCAAAGCAGGAAGACCTCTGAGTACTTAACAACATTTCCTGAGTTCAAATTTAAGTTTCGGAGTACAGGCTAAAAATCAGTGTTCAAAGATATTTGAAAATGAAAGTAACAATGTTGCTTTGGGGTTTTTTTTTGTTTTGGTTTTTTTTACTGTTTTGTTTCTCTTTCATGTACGTGGAATATAGGACATAGAGCTAGCCCAAATTGAGGTGTGTATAAAATAATATGAAAACTTTGAAAACTCAATAAAAAAGGTGAGTTTAGTCTTTTTCTGACACCAGACTGAGGCATCTTCAGACCATCCATGGCCAAGGACCCTTCCCAACAAACGAGCAGCCCCTTCCAGTGAGCTGCTGTGTTTTGCTGAGGCAGAGAAGAGCCCAGGCTGCCGCGTTCCTGCTCCCAGCAAATCCAGCTGTGTAAATCCATCCAGGGATTCAAGCATTGCAATCTGCTCCCTGCTCTTAGCCCACGACAGAAGGAATCTCCCAATGGAAAGTCATCACCTCAGCGATGCCTCGTGAGGTTTGGGAGAACCCAGATCCTTGGCTCTCTCTTCTGGATACCGAGGAGTTTCTCTCAGTGTAGAAGCCCTGTCCTCTTCTCATTTGCTTTCACAAACACAAAACACTCCTGGGTTTCCATTTTAAAGTGCTTTGATACTTATTTTTAAGACCAGTTTTTGTAATTCTTAAAAATGGATTGGGTTTTTGGTGCTTGACATGGGAAGACCCTGATAATTACAGATTTTATTGAGAAACTCTCGTAGAATATAGATCCTCACACGAAATTAGGAATGCTGGATTTTGACAAGGTTTGCCAACCCCAGCCCAAAGCTGTGAGCAGTGAACTTACCAAGTAAGTTTGCCTTGAAGTTTCTTAAAGGTTCTATAAATAATATTTTAAGTGCTATTGACAAACTATAAAGACTGTAATGAATTTTAATTCTGTGCAAATGGGGGGAAATCCAGATGCCTCCTTGGGCAATTTTGCTGTTTGTTCCAATCCAGAAGCATGCAGAGCATATTTAAGGTATAAATGATGTAAGAAAAGCTTCTTTTGACTTATTTTATGTAAGAAGATATGATTTTATTTGTATTAGTTGTATTTTAAAATTTTCAAGTCCTTTTAAAACATCTCTAAATAGGGGTTTATACATTACTGCATTGTTATTAAACACAGAATTTTGTTTTTCCACTTGAGACTATTTACACAGTACAATGAATATGTTGAAATGAAGACTCTAAAGATTGATGAGTATCTGTGTCATATGTATTTTTACTAATTCAGTGTAATATAATCATTAAAATTTTATTGACTCCAGGGGGTTAAACTGCAGTTCTAAAACCCAAGAGAACACACAAGTCCAAAATCAGAGCCTGCTTACAAGAAACTTCCAGTGTTTTTGTTTATTTTTGCATCAGGATTGCTGCACATCTCAGAAGAAATTTGCCAACTACAAATAGGAAAAATATTGTATTTATTTATTAATCAAATGTGAAAAATAAAAGCAGCAGGGCTACAGCTGAAACCTGGGGCTGCACGGGTGCTTGTATGAGAAGAAAAAATCTTTCCTAGAAATCCCTGGCTTTCAGCTCCGTTTGATACTAAGAAGAAACATAAATATTGACAAAGATAAAACAATGTATTATTTAAGTAATCAGAGGGGACAGAGAAACTACAAAACTAGAAAGTTCTACATGAAACATTAAATAATTCTTCCAATGTTGGGGTTAGCCTTTAGTAGATGAAACCTTGGGAGATTTAGGTTGCACATGGATCTTTCTGTGGGAAGCTGGAGTAATAGAATGTGTTTATTTGTGGTGAGGACAGTGTTAGCAACGATAAATATAAACAAAACCAGCAATCAATTCAAGATAAAGATGGGTTTGCCAGTAGGTCTCTATCTCTTGGGGCTTTTTTCCTTCTGTGGACTTTCATCCTCAGCACCTCCATGTATTGTCTTTGTTTTCTCATCTGTGACATGGTTATAAGATTTTGAGGGTCCCCTTGCAACATTTCTCACTGCCCGTGTAATGATAGAGCCAAATTTGGGGTTCATGGCTCCTTACCCTCCACAATTCCTCCTGGGAGATGGGATGGCAGGTCCTAAGTTTTAAATGGGCTTTTGACCAGGGAAGAGTTCTGAATATTTCGTTTACAAGGGCGGGGGTGTGGGATCCTAAATGTTGACTGGGTGTAAAAATGTAAAGGTTTTATGCTGCTCTGTAGTCTGCTTTCAAAAGCAATCTGGTGGAGATGGTTGTTAAAACATTTTTAAGAACATTCAGTGCCATGAGGTACAAACAGAGTGTGTTCCCTGCCAAATCCTTGCATTTTGTCTTTTTGCATTTGGCTGGGTGCAATAACCCCTCTGTAGCTGAGTTCTTGTTAAATTCTATAGTGAATATTTTGCCATGTGAAGAGTCCACAACTCTTAGCATTGGAACCTTCAGTGAAATATAAACTTTGCTGTTGGAGCCTCATTGATGATGGTCTTGCTTTTTAATTAGATTTAACCAAGTTTGTAGGTGGCATTTTGCATTTTGAGGGCTTTTTGGTTGGAGGAAAAGGGTTAGAAGTGCAGTAAAACTAATCAGTTTTAACATCTCGTGCCAGAAACCCCTTTTCACTGAAAGCAGAAAGTATTTAAGTTGGTTTTGGTCCAGAATAATCATGGTCTCTACAGGAAATCACAGCAGATGAGTTCTATTACAGAGTTTCCATGAGTGCCAGATGGGTTACATGTATTAACAGGTATTTGTCTGTAATAAATGAGATTGCTGACACAATACACACAAGGCCTGGACAACTAGAGGTTCCTAAACCCACTTTTCAATTAATTCATCATCACTTTCTACTTTCGAATATCCAAATTAGCAAATGTATTTGCTAATACTTGAGAGTTTGGGAGTGTGTGGAATTCTGACATGACTTTTCATTCTTGCAAAATTTTGTGCATTTCATGGGAACATGAAGCCAATATTTCTGTAATTTATGGATAATATGAGTAGAATGACTATTTCTGAAAATGTTGCTGATTTTATACTAAAGTGTTTGGGTTTTATTTTTGGGAGGATGCCCCATTTTTGAAACCATTTAAGATGCTGAGATATTTTCTGAATAAAAAAGTCTCTAATAAATCCTGTACAAATATGGGAAAAAAAAGAAAAAAATGAGCAGAAGTCTGGTTACCCACATTATTTACTGATCAGAGATTCCAAGTATTTTAGAAGCTCTACAGAGTTAGTTGTTTTAGGCTTTATTTAGACAACAAATCCCTTTGAAGAAAATTAAGTCCACACTTTGTAGTTTTGGTATTTGGACTTAGAATCCTTTCTTATGACTCTTTTTCCACATGTAGAAATTCTTAATGTCCTTGCTGCTTTCCTGAGCATCGCTGTGTATTTATTGTTATCAGCCCTACCCTGGCCATTAACAGTCATGGTAAAATAAAATCTGTGCTCATTTATGGGGCTACAAACACACACCAAGGTGCATCTTTTTTAAAGTACCTATTTTAAGGCTGCTTGGCCACGGAAGCTCTTCAGCTAAAGAAAAAAATTTGAGAAAATGATGTATTCTGAAAAGGATGTATTCTGAGAAATATTCTATGTTTTTTTTTCTTATAGAGGTATGAGAACTGATGCCATGTCACAGTAAAAGTTGGGGTTTGAAGGCCTTTGGCCCCCTGCCTGCTGTTGCCTTTTAATTGAGGTGAGAACAGGAATGAGCAGGGGACAGTCTCATGAGAAAAATATTTATGACATTAAATTTATGTGGATGAACCTTGATACAACTTAAAATAATTTTCTTCTAGTGAAAGCAGGATTTCCTTGCCTTCCCCCAACTGCTGCATCTCCTAAACACAGAGGTCAAAGAAAACTCTTAGCAATTGTTCATAGCCTGAGCATGTAGAACAGGGAGACTCCACTGCTGTGCTTAGGGCTGATTGGAAATCACTGCCCAGAGGGAACAGAGGAGTTTGGGATGGAATTCTGTTTAAAAAGCCAGCTCTGCTCTGCCCTGCTCCTCCCAGGGAGGGGAGGGACCTCAGCGTGCACCGCAGCCTTTGGCTGCAGCACCGTTTGTAAAGATGCTCGAGGTAGGGTTAGGAGGAAGGCTGTGTTTTGCAAGGCATTTAAATGTCCTGAATTTCAGTTCCTTCCTAAGAAGGAACACTCAGGGGGTGTGCAGAGCTCTCTGGTTTCTCTGACAGGGCCGTGCAAACCAGGGCTGTCCACGGCTGTAAATCCACCTAGCCCAAGGTGGGCTGTGCCAGGGAAACTGCACCTGGAGACACAGCACCCCAGGAAATGTGTTGTGTGGCTTGTTAGGAAACACTCTGTGGTCCTCAGGCTTTAAAATAGAGGAGAGGGGTTTCCTGGCTGAATTGCAGCCTCATCCCACCGTGTGTTAGAGAACTCACCTGCCATGCCCGAGGGGTGAGTGATGATCAGCACCAACATTTGGCAAGGCCACTTCTGACCCAGAGTGAGATTTTTCTCTTGAGTCACAAACAGAAGCCAGCATTATGTGCTCCCACAGCTACAAAACCTTTAACAACATTTGAATCCCAAAAAACCACCTCTTCAACATCACTATTGTCTGGCAAATGGTGAGACAATGCCCTCCATAGCTGTAGGTAAGTTCTTAGAACTTCATCCTTTTCCTGTCTCAATTAACCAGCTCTTGCCTCAGCTTAGGTGTGGCCACCTCCATTTTTTCTTTTTTTTCTAATCAAACTAAATATCTTAAACTTGTGGGTCTTTCCATGACATTCATGTGTTTAATGTCAAGAAAAGATGGGCTGTAAAAATTCTGGTATAATTTAGGGCTCCTTGGAAGTGCCTTTTGATATGTAATCAGCTGTGTCTGATGCTGAGGAGAGCAAGCTGTGCTTTAGAGACAGGTTCAAAAGTATTGCTGTGAGAATATGGAACAGGGGACTTTCCACTTAAATGGAAAATTGACTCCTCATTTCTGTTATTTAATGGTGGCTTAAATCCTAAAACATTGGGGTTTACTCCTTTCCCAGTTTAATTTTTCCCTTCTTGTTAGCTAGACACATAGATAATAAAAACCTAGGACACAGAAAGGACTAGAAGTGACCACTGGCTTTGTGGAGACCATGCAGCTATGAATAGATGCCTCATTCAAAGCAGTCCCACTGCTGTGAATTGTACATCCTACTAGGAGGAAAAACAGTGGGATGAAATACCAGCAGCAATAATGGAAGAGTTATTATAGGCTCTGGGGCTGTAATCCTCTGCAAAGTTTCATCACTTTGCAATGAAGCAGAGGTTTGGAGTGTGATTTCTTTTCTAGTTGAGTTGGTTGGTTAAAAGGGTGAAAGAAATCCTGGCTGCCTACCTGTGACCCGTGCCAGGGATAGATAATGGAAGTGCTGACTGTTCCAAAGGCTGGAGGCTGGCATGGCTGTGGAATACCGAGACCCATGGGTGGGCAGGAGCAGGGAGAAGTCAGGAAACCCTCCCCATGTCCATATGTTGGACTTCTAAAACACAGAGTTTGTATTTGAAAACAGTTGTGGCCTTATATAGTATTTCTTAAGGGCTGCGTGAGGTTCTCAAAAAAGATGGACCCAAGATAAAGAGAGGGAGACAAATAGCTAAAATTAAAAACTTTGTGGTCTCAGAATACTAAACATATAGTTAGAGCCTATCAGTGACACTGATGTCAAGGGAAGGACTATAAAACATGGTAAAATAACTTAGAAACAGATTTAACAGTCTTAGCTAAATTTGTTTTAAATAAATCAATGATTTAAACAACATCGATTTTATTGAAACTGCTTTAGATAATAAGTGGTTGTAAATAGCTGAAATTCTCTGGTTTATGACTATTGACATATTAACAGGAAAAGCTGACGTGGGTAGCTGTCTCAGCTTTGGTCTGACCCATTTGCAGCTGGTTTGTGTTATGCAAAAGCTTGTGGATCAGTCAGAAATGTGACACAAAAAGGAGGATATTTCCATCAGTAAAACAGCAGAATATTCAACATCAAAAGCTGAGAACTACTCAAATAGAGTCCAGTGCATTCTGCCTGGAGCTGGGTGCTTGTTGGAAGTTGAGATGAATATTCTGCACTCTGGCCTTATCCTGAGTTATTAATAAAGGGGAATCAATACTTTCATTATTATTACTGGTGCTTGGCAAAAACCATCTGGCAAACTTCTGAGTCTTTTTTGAAACTGATGACTCTGTTGCATCACCAATAAATTATTTAGCTTCTGGAGGGGCAGGGGATTTTAAGAGGCATCTCAGCATCTCCTGTTGATGTTCTTTGTTGATTCCCCTGGCAGCCCATTTCCTCTAAAGCGACTAATACTCCTACTTATGAGATGTTTAATTATGAATTCCCCTGCCCTATAAAACACCCAAAATGTTGTGCTTAGTCCTCAGCACTAGGGAGAACTAGGTTATTTTTCTGGTTCTAATTCTCTTTCCGTATAACACGAGCTGCTAAACCTGCTGATCCAAATCTCAGGATCTGTGTGTGCCTGTGCATCAAACTCCACCCAGACACGCAGGGGCTGTGGGTTTGAAGCTCAGATGAATCAAATCACGTTTATTTTTATTTTCCTGTAGTATTTTTCTGCCATTAAAAAGTTCAACGCTCAGGCTGGTCTGAAGCCATACAGAATTCTTGTGATTTCAGGGGAAATCTTTGCATGTAGACTCGCAGAGGATGTTGCTCTAAGAACCACACTTTGAAAAGCTCAAGTTTCCCCTTATATGGCTGATTTGTTGGATTGATCCTTTATTTCAGACAGGAGGAGGGGAAAACTCCTAATACTGTGGATCTGGGTGTTTAAAATAGTTAATGTGATGGAGCCTAGGCATATGAGTTAAGGTTTTAATTGGTTCATTATTCTAGTTATGTGGTGCAAGGCTGAATGAGGATCACTGGAGAAACCCTTGTAGATTTACAGTTTAGGGCCTTTTTTCATGTTACAAAATCAAGAGTTGCATAGATATACAGGTGATTTGGGAAGCTCTGTACCTCTCCTTTCCCATTCAGGTACACAAAGTATATTATACTATGTTCTTCATGATTATAGAAATATCTCAGCAGAACTAATAAAAATATCAAAGAAAAGACAAAAGCAATGAGAGTTTAAAATATACACAATACTGAAGATCTTATTGGTTCAATTCTAGAAAAGTGGATTTTAGCAGAAGACAGACTGCCTATTCCACTAAGGCTTGTAGGTGCAGCTTTTGGGTTTCTGTCCTGCCATTTGCCATTCTTTATGGCTGAAACTCTGCTGAAACTTTAAGCCAGTGCTTCTAATTCCTTACCAAGCCATGAGGGAACCTATCTCTTCAATATTGGTTAAATCCAGGACTTCCATTTACAGAGGAACAGAGAATTCTTACTACAGGACGGTTGTAAAACATTTGGTATGAAATGATGCAATTAGGCAGTTGTGGAAATGAGGATGTTGGAGCTTAGGAAAACAGGGGTTTGCAAGGCAGTGTCTATTATTATTTCTAATAGGATTTCTTAGGATTAATGCATCAGTAAAAAAAGAAAACTGACAGCAAGGATGCCTCTTATCAAAAGCTGAACAATTCTGCAGATCCTGGTCTTGGAAATATTGCTGGTCTGGAATTGGAAGTCTCTCATGAGCTCCCCACAGCTTAAAACTGGGCAGCTCCCAAAAAGAGCATGCAGGTGATTTTTTCACTTTCACAAACAAGGATGAGATGAATCTAAGGAGATTATTTTTGGAGTTGAAGCTGAATCCTTGCTGAACCACAATTACGCTGCTAAGTTTAGTAAGGGTGCAGTATTAACATTTAGGTTGTCACTGAGATGAGTCTTGGGCTGGATTTGCCCAAGTTCAGGTTTTTTGGTGCAAGCAGCTGAATGTCTCAACCAATGCCAGAAGGAGGAGAGCAATGCTCAGATTTGTTATGAGGTAGAAATATGAAATTATGTGGAAATAGCAAGTTTTCAATTAAGAAAGAGATTTTTTTTTGTTGTATTTTTAAGGAGAGAGACAGAGAAGAAGGGTGGAACTCCAATGGGGGACAAAAGAAGCAGTGACAGAAACACAGCAAAGCAGGACAGTGTGGCTGGCAGGGAAGGTAAGGGATTTGAGGAAATATTCAATAATCTTGTTCCTGTTTGGGGCTGAACTGGTGTGGCTTCATACCCTGGAACAAAGGTGTGGATGTGGTGTCCAGTTTGTTCTGGAATCGTCACTTAAACTCTGATAAAAGCACCTTTTGTTTTAGTAAAAAATGCATGTTTAATGTTGTTTTGGTCCTGAACGAGTCACACAGCCATGCTGAAGTGGAGGTTTTCCCTGGCTGTGCTGAGGGTTTGTGTCCCTTTCCCTGACTGCAGAGGGGAGTCCAGCCCAGCCCAGTGTCCCGGGCTGTGTGTCCTGAGCACATCACCTCTGGGCTCAGCACAGGGTTTCTGCAAGGCAGACCTTCCTCTTTGAATCAACACTGCTTTCATCCTTTTCAAGCTCTCCAGGGTTATTGCTTATGTCAGAGGGTCTAGACATTGTATTACTGCCCCAAAATGACTGCAAATTTCCTTAAAATTGTGGCAGTTCTGAACACCGGGTCAGCCTGAGAACCTGCACCAAGGAGGCACCAGCAGCAGCTGGGTTTGTTACTTAGACTGGGCTGTAACTCTAAGAAACACTTTTTTCAATTAGTTTTTTTAAAAGGCTTTATAAAGAAATGAATTGTACTTTAAAGGTATTAACTGGAACATAACATAATGCAATAAAAGTAGTCCAGCTATGAAAATGACAGGTTTGGTGAGAGTGGGTGCATCTTTGAAATCTTGAAGGGCCAAAATTTGTTGTGACAGTAAAATATTCTAAATTTCATATTAGCTAGTGAGACACTATGACCTGGCCTCAGCTGGCTTTAAAAAGTGCAACATAAGAAATTGATGGAGGAAGGAAAAGAATAGGAAAATGAAATTTCAGGAACTGCTACTGTAGGAAGATGTTTAAGCAATTTGTAGATAAGAATGTATCCCTCTCTCTCAAGGTTCAGAACCATGTGACTAAAAGTAGGTTGTAATTGTCTGCTCTCTGCTAAACCCCTACTGCTAGAGCCCACTGGAATTTCCAAATATTCAGGCAATTCAGATTATGCCACCACCCCAAATTTGTCGGGTTTTTGTGCCTTCCCATTTTCCTTAAAATCAAATTAATCCAGAACAACTGCAAATAATACTTAGTCCTGATTATGAATGTACAGCCTCCCATGCAACAACTATTTTTAAACTATAAATAGGCTGCTAGTTTTTATCTTTTATCATTGGGAACGGCAGAATGCTTCTTCCTTGGGAGAAAAATCTGCAGTGCCCATGGTGGCAGGTATCAACTGCCTCTGTATTTCAAGCTAACTAAATAAACTATGTTTGGTTTATGATAAATAACCTTGTATTCCATTAAACCTTCAAATATTTTACTGGTATTAATCTAAATACCATCAAAGTTAGATACTACATAGAATCTCCATAGGAACTTGATTTATGCTAAGCTGCATTGTAAAAAAAGAAAACTACAAAAACATGCTAAACCACATAGATTTTTTTGTTAAAAATAAAAATAAAAAAAAAAAAAAAGGAAGGAAAACAACCCCCAAACACCATTTGGGAGAGGCTGGTGTTGTCCAGGTTTCATGTGTGGGTGAAAAGAGCATTGAGAGCAAACCTGATTGGACTGAATTGGTCAAATCCCACTGGAGTGGCCTTTGGGGCGTGGGGGAGCTGGGCTGGTGCCAAGGCCTGGCTGATGGGGGAGCAGCAAAACTGGAACATGAGTAATCCCCCCTTCTTCTCCTCCTTGCTCATGTTAGGCAAAACACATTCCCCACTATAATTTATGAGTAATAATGTTAATTGCCAGCTCTGTGTAATTGGTGTGGTTCAAATATGGGGCTGTTAATTGTCGTTTGTATCAGAGCCTTGACTTTTCTGAACAGCCACAGAATGTGAGTTTTAATTACCAAGTTCCTTGCTGCCATAAATGTCCACGAGTGATTTAGGAAACACAGGATGCCAGAACAGGTTTTGACTGTTTGGTTTTTTTTTTTTTTTTTTTGCCTTGCTAGCCCTTCAGCTTGCTGGGGAAAATAACTCCAGTAAAACCAAAGGAGCACCATCAAAACATGACAAACAGGGTCACAGCTGTGCTGCAGCTTCTGTAAAAGGGAGTTCTTTATTTGGCCAAAAACTTGCTGTAAGGATGGGGTAGCGATGGCAGAACAAATGAATTAGGAAATACACGTTTCTTGACTTTTAACTGGTTTCTCTGTCACAAGAAAATGGGTAGATTTGAAACTTCATAATTTTCATAAGTTATATATAATTCCTGGAGGGGTGGGGTTGGATTTTTTGCTTGTTTGTTTGGCTTGGTTGTTTTTTGTTTTGTTTTTTTTTCTTTCTTCTTTTTATTTTTTTTTCTTTTGTTTTAATTAAATTTAACTGAATCTGTATTCAGCAAAGACAAGAGCTGGTTGTCTGTAGCAGACTTGGGGTCACTGATGGCAAAGTGGACTGCAGCTTGCAATTTGAAGGGTACATAAAGCACTGGCTGTGTTCCATAGTATGCATTGGTAAACTGCAGACTGCAGTAAAACCTCCCTGTTGCAACATAAATATGGCATGAAAGTTGATTAACCAGGTTTATGTTGTTAGCCAAGCCTGCAATCCATCTGGACTAAAAGGATAAAAATGAAAACTAAGTTGTTTAACAGCAAAATAGTGAGCCCAGATTAGAAAAGGCAGAGGTTTGGACATTTAAGTTCCCAGCAAGAGGAGCAGTTATTTGTTCTATCTGGTGCCTTGCCTNTTTTTGTGAAACAGCTGTGATTTGTTGAGTTGAGGCTGTTATCATTAAGGGAAGAGCTGTTTGTGTGTCTGAGTGGACACTTAGGAAGTGTGGTAGAGTCTTCCCCTGTTCTGGGCTTGCTCTGTGTGTGCTCCTGAGGAGAACTTCTCATTAGGAACGTTCACTTTGGAACTGGCACAGTCCAGCACCTCTGAGACCTTCACTCTGCTGTTTGGAGTGTCCTCAAAACCATGCCCTGCTCACCAGTCAGGTTTGGAATAAACTTTTCCACTCATTGTGCTGATATGTTTGAAACTGAACCTTTGTATTCCAGAGACTTTATGGACCAACGTGATGACAATTAAATATTCCAGATGCTGGTGGTGTTTTTACACATTGGCTATTTAGGAAAAACAATGAAGGTAAATTTCTCACCCCACATTCTGGTATGGGAAAGGTGTGCTGAGGCAGCAGCTCTGCCCCATAGAAGGACTGAATTTGATGTGTTTATTCATTACATGAGCACGAAACCAAGGCATTGTCTGCCTGACACGGGCCCTTATTAGCAGCAAAATGGGCTCAGGAGGAATCTTTCCCCTGGATCAGAAGCAGCCCTGCTGATTTGATTTATGTTTGCTGAATTCTGCTGGCTGTCCTTGCCAAGTTCTATCCCTAATCAATATGGGCAGAGCCCTGGCAGTGGAGCAGCTCAGGAAATGCAGGAGTTCTATGTGGATCTGCAGAAATCCACGGGGTGTGTGGTAGATAAAGGGGAGCAGTTCTCATGGCCTGAGCTCTTAAGGCTCCATGTCTTTTCTTCCCAGTGAAAGACTCCTGTTTATTAACTCTGACTCCTGCAGAATTTCCACCTCCCAGGTTGAATCTGCAGCACAAAATCACTCTGTTTCTAAAGAAATATGATTTTCTGTTCCCAAATGGATGCTGTCCTAACTACTTTTGTACTTATCACCTGCTCCTTCCTTCTTGTCCCCCTCCTTTTTATCACATTTAAATAGCAAGGCTCTTTTTCAACCACTCGAGTCTGATTAAACCTAAATTTGGGGCGATCTCTGCTCAGCATTGCTGTTTTTGTAGCAGGTCCACTCCATACTGATGTTTGGCACAAAAGAAAAAGGGAAATTGCTTATTTTAAGGGAATATCCTATTTTTTATGGAATTGTCAGAGTCCTAAATCAGTAACCAAAACCTGAGCTTATTTCCATTTAATCCTGAACAGTGTGGGAAACAATGTCCTCTTGCTTGCTTTTGAGACTCTGAAATTAAGCCTGTTTATTTAAGATTTAAACTACTTATAGGTGCCTAATTCTGCAATGTAGGGAAACAGAATCTCTCCTAAAGACCTGATGGGGAAGCAGAAGTTTAATTCACACCCCCATGAGCTATTGTTGGAATTTCAGGAGGATAGAGACTGGTCTGAAAGTATAGAAATGGTTTGGTTTATCCCTGCCTCTTAAAGTAATATTATGAATATGAATACCTTTATTTAATCAAGCCAGCTGTATCCTGGGAAGGTGAAACACTGGGTAATTTAAAGCCAAATACAAAAGCTTACGTTCTTCTGGGGATGGTGGTTCTGACCTTGCAGGGCCAAGGTCAGGAGCTCTGCAAGCTGAGGCACAATAGCTTGTCAAGATTTACTGGTATTAATTAGGGCTTATAAACAAAAAATTATATTGTGCACATAATTCCTTTCATTTTTGTTCTGCTAATTCACTGCTTTTAATAAGCATGCTAAAAATAACATTATTTTTAAGGTCGATGAAAAATCAAATCTTGTATTTATTTATTTAGAAGAACCCAGGAATTTTGTTCTCCTCTGCTTATGGAATTTGTGCTGCTTTCCTGTTTGGAAGGAGGGCTGGTGTAAAAGAGATTCTCACAAAACAAACAGGAGTGGAGGATGTTTTCAGATTGTCTTGTAATTTTGGGGAGGAGTGAGAGGTAAAATTATCCACCCTAGAGAGAAAACATTTGCAGCAAGGAAATTCTGGTTCAAGCCTTAACTGGGAGGCAGCTGAGAGCTGAGTACCGCCACATGACCGTGGTGATACAAATTTCATTTCAGGAGCACTTAAGAAGCATATGCTAATGTTTTGTAAGGGAGGATGGCTTTGGAATGTCCTTTGAAATGAGAATCTCTGCCATTGTTTAAATAGAATGTGTGTTTGCAGCGTGTCTTAATTTATGTCTCATCGAGGGCAGATGGGACAATTCTTGTCCGCAGAGATGAGATGCAGATGGCTGGAAAGAAATCCAGAGAAGACAAGCACTAGGTGCTTCAGGTGTGGCTCTGCTTCCCCTGCCCCCTGGCTCACCTGGTGCATCTTGCTGCACACAACATCTCACCTGCCCCAGTGGCTCCCACACGGCCAGGGTGCCACGTTCTTTTGCAGAATAAACCCAAACAAAGGCTCCACGCTGAGATTCCAGCCAGCACAGAAGTATTCTGCTGTTCCTCCCTGCAGGAGGAGCGTGTGTGAGTTAGTGCTCCCAGATCCTGACTCTTGCAGAGGCAGAACTCAAGGAGCAGGAGGGCGTCTGCTGGTTCAGCCCTGCTTTTCTCAGGAGATGTTTGCTGCTGCTATTCACCATTAAACTGCCAGCTTTGGAGGGTGGGCTCTTCTGTAAATGAAGTTGTAGCTCAAGACATCAAGCATGTACGTGGGAATGGAGTGGCAGAGCTGAGGGAAGTATTTTTGTCATTTAAGAGTATGAGAAAGTACCTTTAGCTGTTCTGAACTGGGATTTCACTTCAGAGAATGCCTTGAAAAAGTGAGGAGCTGAGTTTGAGCAGGAGCTGTGTGTATGACATCAATATAACACCAGGAGGGGGGAAAATGCTCATCCACATCAGTGTGGATGTACTGGGGCATTTATTGACGAAAAATATTTACTGGGGTGGCAGAAAAAGAAACCACCCTCACAATCCAGGCTTTCCCATGGTGCCTGTGGGTCAGCTGTCCGTGCAGATATACAGGGAATTCATGTTCCTTAATATATGGGACTTCTTTTTTTGCTACTGGATCTGTTCATAATCTGGATATGTAGTTGGAAAGCTAAAACCAAGCCCCAAAAGCCCCAAAATCTGCCAACACTTCACACAGTATGGTAGACAAAAGTTTTAAGTGAAATAAAGCCCTTGTGTTTCTTTTCTTTAGAATTCCTTGGTTTTGTTGTTTTCTTCTGAAGGTGCATTCTTGGATGCAGACAGGTTCAAGACTTCAAATTTCTAATAGAATATCAGCAAAAAATCTAAGATGAGTATTGAAACAACCTGATTTATTTTCCTAGTGATGGCACTGTTGGCACCTGGCACAGATTTTTGAATTGTAGATGGCCTTTTCTTAAGGGCTTTGTAAACAGTAGGATGAACTAAGCCAGAATTTACCAGTGAAATCATATGGATTTCAGGGTGAGCATTCCAGAGGGGGGAAGATTAGAGCCTGACACCTATGAGGAGACTTAACAGCAAAAGTAACACGAGACAGGGGGTGAGGAGGGAGGGTGAGAGAGGGAAAAGGACAGAATTGTTTTGTACTTTTCAGCTGCCCTTTTTATTCAGCAGCAGTTGATATCTGTGTGTAATTATAGGGTAAAAACAGTCTCTATTTTAATGAAACTTTAGAAAATAAAAGCTCAAGTTGAAATGGCCAAATGGACACTTGTCTGTGAAGCTGAACCAGCCAAAACTGTGTGATGCTTTAAACACTATTGAGTGTTTATGCTGGACCCCAAAATTGCTGGATTATTTGTATTTGCAGCCTCAACAGATTGACTGCAAAGCTTCCAGTGATCTTCCTTCTTCAGATGTACTATACCTTAATTGCAGGGATGATGCCATATTGGGTATTGTTAAATAAACCTAATTTTTATTCATCATTTTACACTTTCATACAGCAATTATTTTCCTTCTCCCTTTAGCTTCCCACATTTATACAGATCATGGGAAGGATATCCTTATGAAATGATATTTAACAATTGAGCTCTTAACACATTTCTGTCAAGGCTCCGAGCATATTGATGGTGACCCCCTTATTTAACAGTGATTGTAATTGATTTGTCACAGCTCTTAATGCCAGGAAATGATTAGAGAATGAGCTATGGCCAACTCTCTCTCGTGGTGAGATTTTTTATCAGGCAGTGAAAGATTTGAGTAGAACTGGAAGGGTTTTTTATGCTATGAAAGCCTTTATGAGTATTTAAAAAAAAAAAAAAAAAAGTAAAATGTGCTCATTTTAAATGAGTCTACTGACAAAACATTTAGCAATGAATGCTGCTGTTTGTATTATTGTATTATCACTAAATGCCAAACCAGACTAACAGTACAGAACTTGCAGTCTGGCTCCTTTTGGCACTGGTTGTTTCATATTAATTTATATTTTCCTTACCCTTAAGAAGTCCCCTCTCGTCCCTGATCAGATGTTCTCTTCTCCAGAGGGAGAAGAGGAATGGGAATGACAGGAAGATTGGATTTAACTCTGCTGGGACTTCCCTTGAGGGTTCCAGAGGGAGCCTGTCAGGATTAGACGCTGGTGCGTGTACGTGTTTGCATCCTGACACTCCCGCTGCTGCAGTGGTGGAGACTGGCGAGGGAGCAGGGTCTTCACCAGTGGGCATGGCCTGGCAGAGGGGAGCATCTCTGCACGAGCAGCCTTAGGAGGACGTGCCCCCAGCCCCGGGGCAGCCCTGGAGCTCAGTGCAGGACGCCGCCGCGGGGCTGGCTCTGCGCTGCTCCGCAGGCTTGGCGGGGTGTGGGCACAGCTCCTCTCCCAGTGCAGAGTAAAACCTCCTCCAGCCTCAGCGTTCCAGGGCCAGTGCTGGCACTCTGCACCTGACTGCTGCACCTGACTTAATAAACGAGGAATCAAACCTTTGCAGAATTTCAAAAAAATGAAGAGGAAATCCAGAGCAGCAGCAGAACCCATGGAATTGTGACCTCTTCTCTTGCCCCATCACCTTCTACCTTCCCCAACCCATCTTATCAGTGTTACTTTACTTTTTGTTGTTTTTCTCTTTTTTTATTATTTTTCTGCATCCCTCAGCTTGGCTAAATCTACTTTTTTCTCATTCCAGCTCTGCCCTGTGCAGTCTGTTGCTGATTGCCATTTCTTCCAGTTAATTCTCAATATTCAGATCCCACCTACCCACAGCAAGATCTACTTGACATGGTTATTTACAGCAGACTTTCACTTGTAAACACACAAAATTTAATTGCTTTTCTTGCTTCCTGTGTTGCCTGTGCTGTCTACCTTTTAAGCCTAATGCCACGCTACATCTGACAACATAAATGAGAAGGCACAGCATAAAATTGGAGAGTTTTGTTCAAAATATCATATGGATTTGTGAAACTTTGATGTGAGTTTTCTTCTGTGACTTAAAGTCTTAAGGAATAGTAATATAATTGTGTTTCCCAGCTTTTTAAAGGAAGGTGACTGTGGGGAGAGTGCTGTGGCACAGAGAAAAAACTCAACATTTAGCCATTATAACTTCCTGGCAGCATGGTAAGGAATCAGAAAGTTGGGGTTTTTTTCATGTTCACTTCCCCACTTTCTTTTTTTGGCAGAAATGAGGAAAGCTGTGCTCCCTGAACTGCTGACCTCAGTGGGACTAAAGCCCTGCTGTGCTGGGGACTCCCCAGGTAGTGAAGAGCAGGCCCTGACACTGATATTTATATTTTTTCCCCAGGCTGGTTTGGTTTTGGCCTCCGAGGGGCAGAACTCCTGGGGCAGTTCCAATCCCGCTGTGCCACCCCACGCTGGGGAGGGCACACAGAGGGGACAGGGCCTGTCTGCCAGGGCTGCACGGGCTCAACCCAGAGTGGAACATCCTGGGAGCCCTGCTGCAGCCCCATCCCAAATTAGCTCGGCGAGGAGCTCTGCTGGGTCAGGGGTCCTGCAGGCTGGCAGCTGCAATCCAGCCCTGTCCACAGATCTCAAACTGCTCCTGCTCAAGGAGCACTGATCCTCTCTAACCACCCAGTTGTTCCTCAGTTTGCTGGGATTTTAAATATATGAATATGCATAGCTGTGAAGCAAAAGGAAAAGACCATCATTATCAGTCACACATCTACAGCATAAATACAGGTTTCGTCACAAAAGCATCACTTTGTCCTGTTCTCATTTTTCAATACATGATTTTTTTCTGTCTGCTGTTTCAGTTTTAGGGAGTTGCTGATGAGGTGGGTTTCTGGGCACTGCAAACAGGGTCTGGGCAGGGCACTTCTCTGTCCCAGCCCGTGAAGTTTCCATTGCTGTGCTCTCAGCACGAGTGGGAGAAAGATCTACTGGGGTCCTCTGCAGAAACCAGCAACGTTGTACAAGATCTTATGGAGAGCAATAAACATTTCATTCCCAGGCACTTCAAGACCATACAAGAATTTGGGTATCACCCATCTGTGTTTTACTCGGGAACTTTTATGATTTTTATTTTTATTTTTATTTTTCAATCATTGCAGAAGTGTTGCTACAATAAAGGGTTTGGGGAACTCGTCTCTGTTTATAACTTCACGTAGCAGGAGGTACTAAAAGAGCCAGTCTGGAGAAAGCTTTGAAGAATCAGGGCCTCAGTTGCCTCTCTTTTTCTAGAAAGTCCTGAACTTGCAGGCTCCCAGATGGAAACTGTGCTTTACAGGGTGTTGTCTTCTGGTACAGTGATGATCAAACCACGGGCTGGTGAGGGAGTAAAAAATTAAAAGCTTCTCCTCTGTCTACATTTATCTTTGCTTGTTTCTTGGATGTGTCCAAAAAAAATAGCCTAAGAGGGCTTTTGGCTCTCCCTGTTCATGCTTATGAGCACCTTGAAATGACAGTGTCTGGGGGATTACAGGTTATGGGGGCTGCTGTGGGATGAAATTGGAACCACTATAAACACGTCTTCATTTTGCCCTTCTTTTGAAACTTGCTTGTACCAAACAAGCATTATTTGAAAGAATCTCCAAGAGTAAAAGGTTTAAGTACAAATGCAAATTTGAAGTGTTCAAGATTGAAGAATTACCTTCCCCAAAAGTAGAAAATATTGCATATTGCTCTTTTTGCCTTGGTTTCTGAATTTTTTTTTCCTTTATCCAATGATAAAACTGGAGAATGAATACTGTTGTTCAAGAGTGGATGAGAACAGAAAGATTTGTCCACCAGCATTGTTAAATCAGAGAGATTTTTTAGTTCTGCCGTTATTGAGAAGTTGAATGTTTTTTGCCAATGATTTGAAGTAATTAAATACCTAAGATATGGCAAATCTATATTATATATCTACTATATTTTAATCTGTATGTATCTAATGCATTCAGAGAAATCTAATCCACAGCTGAACTTTTCTGGCCCATTAAAGACCCTTTTAAATGTGCATTCTCAAGTTAAAATTGACTTTGTCAGCACAGATTAAAGTAAATGGAGAACATTTCTCTTTTGTGTATTTGTTTTGTTCTGATTTTTAAATATATTATCCTAGTCACACCAAGATAGTAGTTTAGTTTGGCAATTCATGTTTTGAAGGCCCAGTTATAAGAAAAAAAATCATCATTTGATGGATTTGGAAATCAGTTATCAGCACGTGAACATCAAGGTCAACAGCAGGATGCTGAAGAAATGAAGTAAAGCCTCTGCAGAGGACTGGGAATGTGGAGCTTCCTGGAATTTGCAGCAAGGCTCGGGAGCAAGGTGATTATTAGGGTGAATTTATGGCATCCTGAAGATGTTCAAGGCAGAGCACAATCTGAAACAAGAGCAGAATTTAGTCTGGGTCTTGCTCACAGTTCTTCCTTTGAGCTGCTGTTTCTCCAAAGCTGCAGATGGGAACAGCTGCAGGAGGGAGGACAAAGCTTCATCACAGTTCCTGTGCCCTTAATGTGGGCATGGCTGCATCTGAGGCTATTATGGGGTGGGAGTTGTTTCTCCCCCTTGAGGAAAGCAGGATATTTTTTAATATACCAGAGGAGATTAAAACAAAGAGAGCACAGTGCTGCCTTGCTGAAAAATAGCTTCTAGATAAGGTCTGCTGCTGCCAGTCCTGGTGACTTGCTGGGATCACATTTTCCTTTGCAGTGAATGGAGAGGATGCCACGCAGACAATGGTGGGGTGGCTGGGCAAAAGGAAATATCATATCAGGGCTGATATGAAAAGATGTGACAAATTCAAACAGGAGGGTGTTCCTGAATGTCTATGAAGGTTGCAGAGTCAGGCTCTTTATCCGAGCTTCATCTCAATTATGGTGTCCCCTTTTTAAATAAAGGACATAGTAATATTATTTTGATGGTTTGTTCAGTGCTTAATAAAACCTGTTTCTATTCTGTTAGAATTGTGTCTGGTACAGACTGAAGACTGGGAGTTATCTTTATGAATTAGCTTTTCCTTTTCATTCTCACTAATAACCCTGTCTGTGGCACTTTGTTTCTATGGTAATGTTTGTGATGCAGCTTCTCCTTTTATTTTAAGTAGAATTCTGGAATGCTTGTAGGGACAAACACTCTCGGAATCCCATATGAGACTTTTCTGCAGGAAGATCACAAGATTTGACTCCAGAAGATGAAATAATCAGAAGAGTGAAGCCATTGTCAGATGAAAATGTTGTCTGACAAAATTAACAGGAAGGTCAGATAAATTTACTCAGAGTGCTTGGAGAATAAATTGATCAAAGGATGGCTTAAAGGATGACATTTTTTTCCTTCTGAATATAAACTCCTTAGAAATGCATATCCATCCCTGATTCCACAAGAGGGTTTTCTCTCCTGTTCATACCCTGTGAAATATGAACTGAATCACCAGCTAGACACAGGGTGCAGATTGGGCAGAGAGTAGCCAGGAAACGGTGGAAAGTTTTGGAGCTGAAATTGGTTTGGAGGACAATATTGCTTCTTCTATTTAAAGCCTCTGAGGATGAGTCCCAGGGAATGTGGGGGGACACATCTGCAGCCAGAGCTGGCTGTTCCTATCCACATTATTTCTCGTGTACTTTTTGAATTTCCAGCTACTGCTCAATGGAACAGTCATTGTTTGAAAGAGAATTAAAAAAAAAATAGTAAAAACCTCAAAATGATCAAGGTAACCAGCCTTCCCCACTGCCATGAATTTGGGGACAGTTGAATCCCTACCCTTTACAGCCCGTTTTGTTCAGCCCCTGACAATTCTCCACATTGATGTTTTAATATTAGAAAGTCTTTTCTTTGGAGCTCCAGGTGCACCTGAGGAGGGCTGGAGTTGTACAGAAGGATTTTTATAGACACATAAGGTTTCTCAAGCCATGTATATTAATTTTTTATGTAGATAAGGAACATTTTAGCAGGGATTTTCACCTCTTTCTTTGCTTTTCCTGAGATTGTCAGGGAGGTTTTCATCCCAACTGTGCTGTGGGATGTGACACTTCAGATAAACAGATTCCCTTTCAGAGGGAGCTGTGGCAGAGGAGGCAACCACTGAAAAAACGGGCTTTGCCCTTAGAAACACAGCTTCAGCGTTGAATTATGGAACAAATAACACTCCTTGATGATAAATACATCTTAGTGGCTGTGCTTCTGGGGGTTTTGCAGATGCTGAGAGCTGGTTTTGTGTAGAACACAAACAAGAGACTTAGGAGCTTCCTCTGCCTCCTTTCCATGAGCGCTGGTGTTGCACGGGAGATTCAGGGGCTGGGGCTGCCAGCTGAAATATGGGACACTGGGAGGCATCAGCAACTGCCCCATCTGCATCTGCACTCCACAGACACTCCCAAGATCAGCTTCATGCTCTTATAAATCGTGGGCTGCTCTTGAGAAGCCCTTTAATGTCGCCAGGAATCTTGGTATGACTTGTCACTGATGTTGGGAGGGTGGTGATGTTGGATAAAGGAAAGAAACTCCTCGATTCAGCCCAGGGCATGGATTTGATTTTGGAAATGGCCCTCAAGAACAAGAACTACACATCTGCCCACGTGTTCATCAACGTTGCTGGCACTGCTTTTCTAAGCTAGGAAGATTTAATTATTTTTTTTTCCAGCAAGGATTTGAGGATGTGTATGCAGATTTCATCATATATACATAGGGAATTTGGATTTTTAAATTTTTATTATTTTGTTTTGGTTGTTTGGTTTATGACAATATTTTTGTAGAAAGAGTTAACTTTAAAAAGTATAAAGACAATAAGTAATACTTACACCATCCTGTCAGCATCTAATTCAGAGAATACTTGATGGCTGAAACCAAAGATTTCTGATAAGCCCTAAATTGTTTTTATTCTACATCAAGATAAAACAAGCCTTTAATTTCATTTATCTGTCAGTGAAAAGGCAGATAATAAAAGCCACAGAAAGTCAATAAACCCACTGATTGAGGCTTCAAATGTTAGAATGCTGCTCCTAATTCCTGCCAGGAAATGTGGTCATGTCCTGACCTATCTGCTGGGCTGCTCCTTGTTCTGGGCTTAACTCCTACCTGGAAATTTCCTTGAGCCTGAAGAATTTTACAGACAAAAGTGGTGTCCATAACTACATTTCTAGGTTATTTTTTTTCAAATCTGATTTTTAAAAATAGAGTGGTTTTTTTTTCCTTGCCATGGAAAATGGATTCTCAGAAAGTTCCTGAGTTGTTCCTTTTAATAGGACTTCTAAAAGTCATGGACTGGGGAGGGATGGGAGAATAAAAAGATGTTTGTCTGGGAAAAAAACAGAAGTTTTTTCTCCAGTTATCTAGGAACTAATTGGTCAACTGTCTCTGTCACTGTGTGTTATACAGCAATAAAATCCAGTCTAAAATTTCAAAGGTGCATTTTAGGTGATGTGCAAATATGAGTTTGAGAATCTGTGTGTTAAAAGCCTGAGCTATGAACATTGGGGATCCTTCAGATACAATGTGCTTCAACAGGCCATACTTTATGTTAACCCAAGCATTTTAACTGCCAGAAACAAGACCAGCTTCATGATATTTAGTCATAAATGTAACTGGGCTTGGGTTGTTTTTGTTTTTTAAACCCAAACAAACCAAACAGCAACAAAAACCCTCCATGGGAGAAACACCATTAGAAAATGAAACAATGCTGTTAATGGGACAGTGAGGCTTGTTCAGGGGAACATGAAAGAAGAAAATCTGCCTTTAAGGATTTTAGGGTTACAGGTGTTTTAAAGAAAGTGTTTTGTATTAGGACATGGGAGCAAGGCAGCTGTAATCAGAAAAACACCCTGTGCCAGGCAGGCCTGAGGGACTCTTACAGGAGCCTGCAAAGGGACCCAGGGAATGGCTCCCACTGCCAGAGGGCAGGGCTGGATTGGATATTGGGAATTAGAAATTGTTCCCTGGCAGGGTGGGCAGGCCCTGGCACAGGGTGCCCAGAGCAGCTGTGGCTGCCCCTGGATCCCTGGCAGTGCCCAAGGCCAGGCTGGACACTGGGGCTGGAGCAGCCTGGGACAGTGGGAGGGGTCCCTGCCCATGGCAGGGGGGGCACTGGATGGGATTTATGGTCCCTTCCAACCCAAACCATTCCATGATTCTGTGGCTCCATGATTCCACGATTCTATGATTCTGGGGGAGGTTTGATTAGAGGTTGATTTTGAAAGGTCATGAGGATTCCAGCAATTCAGGGGAATGCCTCTGAGTCCCCCACGTGCTCCTTGCTTCCTGCAGAAAGGAGTTCAGGTCAGAGCCCTGAACCTGTGGGTTAAAGAAAATGCTTCCTCAGTGATAAAAAAAGTGTAGAGGCTCTGATGATCTCACACAGCTGATGGAAAACTTGAATATTTACTCTTGTTTATGCATTCTCTTCGCTAACTCGAGAGTCTGACATCTAATTAATATTGTGCTTTGTAAGTTTGTGTTGTTCTCCATCAGCATTCAATAAATTTTTAAAGGCAAATCTTTCCTAATTGGCAGTAATGAGCCAGTGAAACTTATATTTGCTTAAGAGAAGACAGAGACCCACAAGAGCTCCCTGTGCAGTTTGAACAGCGAAACTCTAGAAGAAGTTCATTGTCTCAGTTCTGAAAGCTGGCACTGCCCTGTGGGCTGCCCTGGGTGCTGAATCTGATTGCTTTGTTTCCTTCATGTCATTCCCAACATTTAAAGACTCTGTAGCTCTTCAACAATGGTGTACATGGCAGAAATCCCACATTTTTAAAGCTGTGGGGAGAGAATCTCCCAGGTAACTCAGCCAATGGAGTTATTGTGATCTCTTCTCACTAAAGATCATTGTCAAACTCTGCTTATGGCTGGAAATTGCTTTGCAAAGCACAGAATTTTAAACTTATGGAGCATTGTTAGACACCTTCATCTAAGAAATTTTCCAAATCATTCCTGAGTTTTCCAGGACAAGATTTAAAGCTGGGTAAGTTTTGAGGCAGATCTGCACTTGTTAGCAAGTTCAGAATCCTATTTGTTTATATGGACTATGGTGATTTATATCAGCTGAGGTGATGTTTGTATGGACTATGGTGATTTATATCAGCTGAGGTGATGTTTGTAGGGACTGTGGTGATTTAGGTGAGGTGAGGATCTGCTGCAGGTTGCTGGAGATCCTTAGGTGAAAAAAGGTTCTGAGGGATGGAGTGGGGAGGAGGAAAAGCTTAACAGTTTTTAAAGTGGGTGCCTTTAGGTAAATTCAGCTTTTTTAGTCCAAAAATCTCAAATGTCACCTCTTCCCTCACATGGGTGAAGAAAGGAGCACTTGGCCTTCTAGTGCTTTGGAGAAGTCCTGTTTCTGCCTGAGCAAAAGTCCCCACCAGTGAGAAGTCAAGTCACCTCTGTCACGTCTTCTTTCTGTCCTGCACTGCTTAAACCCAAAGCAAAACCTCACACGAGAGGCTGAGACCTCACCCTGAAATTGTGGTTGAGCTTCATTCACAAAGCAGAGCCTGGCCATGCCATGTGCTCCACTGGAAGGTTTGCACAACAGCTCAGCTGGGCTTTGGTTTTCTCACCAGAAACTTGTTCTTCATCTGCCCAGGCGGGGTCCAGGAGCTCCTCTGCTGGGGTGACACACCTGGAACAAGGTGGGGTGACTGGAGGGTCCTGCCCTGATGTCTTCAATGAAAACAGGGAGTTGGGATTTAGTGTTTGCATCCCATGGAAGCTGTTGAGGAGTGCCCAGTAAAGTTACACATCGGTTCCTGTTGGGAAATGAAGGATAGCTCAGTGTGGTGGGAACCCAGCACAAACTGGGCTTTGTGGAATCTCTCAGTGTTTGAAACGCTCACGACATTTCTTCTCCAGGTTTTGAGAGCCTGGTGGTGATTAACTCCAGAGTTGGCTTTATTTTATAAAAACAATACAGTTGTGATAGGAAGCTCGAATCAATATTGACTCAAACGAAGGTGACACTAAGAGGGAATAAAATATTTACCTTTTTACCTGCAGGCTTAAATGCCTAATTCTGGAGTTCTTTCTCTTGTCATTTTTATGGCTCTAAGTTGAGCTGTGTGAATCGCCTGTGTCAATCACCAACACCACTCCTTGCAATGGGAATTCTGTCAAATAGGTGTTTTATTTCTGTTATTCCTGATCTTTTTAATATTTCTCACACAGCAGAGCCACCGCCTCAGCAGTGCATTTTGTATTTTCCATGGTAATTGGGTACTGCAGGGGTAGAATTTATTTCAGTTTTTAGGTGGAAATAACACGTAGACAAAGAAATTTCAGGTTTGTCCTTCCCTCGTGGATCAGGCAATATTGGCAAGGGTTTATTGGGTTTTTTTGGTCTATAAATACTCCCTAATCTATATGTCCTGCTGGCATCACTGTGCTTGTGTCACCTTTCCATCCCCACCTGAGTTCATGGCTGCTAAATTTAGTGTTTGCAATACAGGGAGCAAAGCTGCTGCGAGGGGCAAGGGAAAAGTTATTTTTGAATGCTCTGAGCACAACCAGTGATTTCTGGAGATCCTGGAAACTGGGGGTTTTCAGAAGATAAAAAGCCCCAAACAAACAGATGTTCACCAGTTCTAAGTCAGCTTTTAGTTCTTCAAACCCAGGTTTCTACTGCTGCTGCTGCATGTTCGTGGAGACGTTCATAATGGTGGTGTTGTAAAGGACATTTTATTTCTGGTAGAAACAGTTCACCAGTGGTGTAGAATATCTCGGGCAGCAAATTCTGTGAATTCTCTGGGTTCTGCTCTGTGTGTTCATGGCTGTGGCCTGTACAGAACAATAAAGCTGAAATACATCTCACGTGAGAGAACGTCCAAAGCCCGTATGTGGTTCCAGTGCCAAAAAAAAAAAAAAAAAAAAAAAAAAAANAAAAAAAAAAAAAAAAAAAGAGCAGACTTTCCCTGAAAGTTTGCAAGAAAATGAAGCCATAACAGAATAACTTCTTTCAGTTCACTGGAAATTTTAAGTGATTTTTCTAGTAAGGGCAACATCTACAAGTTCTTAATGAATTCAAGGTATAATTATTGCAGTTTGAAGTGTGGTCAGGATTTTGGAGATAGGTTTTTCCTGACAGTATAATTAAATAAGGGAGATAATATAAGGTAGAAACAAAGGCCTTTTGACTCCCCAACCAGAATTTGCATTTTCCAAGTCCTGCCAATGTCAGCTATGGTAATTTTAAAGGTAACTGTTCACTTTTTAAAATAATAGATCAGCTTAGAATGAATAAGAAAAGAGACTAACCTGTTTCATAAATCCTTAAGCTTTGACAAATTAATCAATTCTTTGCATTATTGGAAAAGTAAAGGTAATATTGTGCAGCAACTGTCTTCAAATTCTGTCTGTAGAAAGACCATAGCTTAACATGCTTTTGTTTGGGAATATGGAGTTTTTTGTGGGGTTGAAACCAGGAGCTCCCATTCTGTAGAAGCTCCAGTGTTTCACTTGGGGTTTTTTGTTATTGCTTTGATTTAGAGCAAAAATATAATTATCTCACACAAGAAAATACTTTAGCTACTTAAAAAAAAAAAAAAAAGAAGAAACAAAAAGAGAATCTTCATGCCAAACTTACCAAAGTCCATTTGGAAACACGCTGCATTGAATTGATCTATTGTGTTTTCTGCTTAGAAATGTTGACAAACTCGCTAATAAAACTGATTATAATGCATAATGTGTCTGACCTGTGAGAGGAGGGGAGCAGCTCTGGGCAGGACACGCTGGGCAGGCAGCCTGCCTCTCTCCCTCTGCCAGCCAGGCTCCCAGGCAGCCTTCCAAGCCAAGCTGCCAGCCCTCCAGCCAGCCTGCCTGCTTGTCACAAGTTTTAGTGGAATAAACATTCCCAGAGAACGTTTTGATCCAGAAAATCAGCAGTTTTTGATGGCAAATTGTTCATCAGAAGAGTTTTAGCCTGCTCTATTAAGAACATAAGTCTCTGAAATTGTTAGTCTTGAATAGAAGTGTTGCCAAACAATTGAATGTAATAGCCTTCACTGCCTGGAAGGCTCGCTCACTTTGTCTCTGTAATAGCTCTTGGTTTTCTTTTAACACCCCCTGGAAAGGAGTAAAAGTTAATTAAAGTGGGTGTTTTTCTGTGTTTGCAGGCTGTTGCCATTGAAACAAGTGTGGACAGGGTTACACGAAATGGAGTTCAGAGTCAGCTGAACTTGGAGGTGTCAGGAAAACAGCTGTACTGTGCAGCACTGCTTATCAGCCTAATTAGTTTGGAGGAGGAAAAAACGTGTACATTTCTTAAAAATAAAAAGATGGAATACATTCCATTGATAACTAACATTGATTCCTAACACTTTCACTTGTAATTTATTTATAAAGCCATTGAACTAATGACCATTTTGTTCAGGTCTGGGTGCAGCTCCCTCTGTTTGAGGCCTTCTCTGCTGGCATGAGTGCCGAAGAGGGGGGCAGTGGGAATTGGGAAGCCAAACTCTCTAGGATGCATCCGGACCCGCGTGCCAGAGGATCCAAACCCAGCTCCTGTGTGTCTGGCTCTGAGGGGAAGGGGCTGGGGTGTCCTGGGGAGGGCTGCAGACCCTCCGTGATGCCCCTGGTGAGGCCAGCCTTGGAGCAGGGCGGGGAGGGATGTGCTGCAGGCAGCCCAAGGTGTGCCAGGTGTGTGAGGGAGCACCTGGAAACTGCTCCTGTGCAGTCCCAGCCCCAGGGCTCTGCTGCAGCACAAATTCCCTGCTTTTCCATGCCTTGGCCTCAAACACCAAGCTCTGTTTGCCAAGGGCTTCTGCCTCTCTTCAAATCACCAGTTTTCTACCCAAATCTCTTTTGCTTTCTTGTTGTTTTCCTTTCTTCTCCATTCCCATCCGTGCCATTGTGGTGCCATCTGTTTTCTAGGTGGGGAGGATCCATTTCAGGCCACTTACACTGATAGCAGTGCCAGATTTACACTCATTGAAAGCTCTTTCATGCAGAGGAAATTTCCATAAGAATACTTGAAACCAAATTTTTGTCTTATCAACAGCAGTGAGGACTGGACTCACACCAGTGTGCTGGGTTCTGATGAATTTTGCTGTTGTGACTTTTCATGTTATGAATCCCACTCAGAGAACAGAAATGCAGCAATAATAGCAAATACATCCACCTGGGTGGTCTCTGCGTTGTGCCATTGCAGACATTCATGTTTAAATGCCATTCTGAAATTTTGATCAGGACATCAGCCACGTTAGGATCTCATTTTTAAAGCCATCTGACAGATTTTGATGTTGAGAAAGACTTAAGAGTCTTTTATACTCTATTAAATAATAAACCCTCCTTCCCTTTCTTACATATTCATCTCCTTCACAAACTTTGATGGGTGACTTTGATTAAGTATAAAAAAAATACAAGATACTTCATTTTGGCATATTTTGAAAATCGCATCAGTTTTCAGGGAGCAAAATGCCCTTATCTGCTCAGCATGTCTGAGACTGAAGAAGACTTCAATCAGACCTGGTTTTCATAGCAAAAAACTCTCACTGCCTTTCCTCCAGGACGTCCTCTGACTCATCAGCACCTGAGAGGTTTGGCTCCAGGAGAAAGAGGTGAAAAACAGGAATTTATAAACTCTTCAGCAGTAGCACACAGAACTTTGGGGCAGTTGGGCAAAGAGGAGGAGCTGAGGAGGATGAAGGACAATGTGCTTTTACCATAAAAATCCTCACCATTCATCTGGGTGCAGAAGGACACTGCTGGGAGAGCAAGGCAGCTTGGTGGGTGGGATCAAAACCCTTTTCTTTCCTACTCTCTCAGATTTGCTGTGGAAAATTCCATCCCAGAATTTTTCTTCATCTCTGGGTCTCTGACAGAAAACAATCATCATGCCAGTTCCACAGCCAGTAAGATTCCACAGAGTGTCCAAGGGCCTCTGAAGGAGAATGTGCTCCATGAAAATGAGAAGGTGCCTCATGAAGCAGCCAGAGACAGCAGCCCCTGCAAGCTCTTCTTTTTCCCCACAATGCCAGCTCCTAAATTGCTCATGAAAAATCCCTTAATGCAACTGAAAACTCTTTGTAAGGAACGATTTCAGCATAATGAGGAGCCTGCTCACAACAATAGAGGTGATGGACCTGACACTTCATCATTTCTTATTATGCTGTTGGAGCAGCTTCGTGTCTGAGTTAGCTTTGCCTTGTTTGCTCCCCCTTTCTTAGATTGCCATTGATTCAGAATGAAAAAGGGAAGAAAAATCAGGCACAAGGGCTCTAAGGTTGTGTGTGTGCCTTTAAAGAGATTGTGTTTACGTGAGTGAGTGGGAAATAGGTTTCTTTTTCCTTGCATGTGGTTTTGTTTAATATTGGAGAAACAACTGAGTGGGAAGGGCAAGAACTGTTTTGCTCCACTGCTCAAATCATGAGCATGGAAAGGAGCACAAGGTGGGAATTCCGTGTCCTTCCTACAGGAAGCCAGATGGTGCCTTCAGGAGGAGAAACTTTCACCAGGAAGATGTATTGACATTTCAATTATTACCCAGCTATGCTCTCCTAATGCACCAAACAGCAGATATTATTTATAAAGCTTTTAGTGGAAATAACTGGAGCCACTTCATTATTTCAATGAGCTCTTAAAATGTTGATGAGTAGTGTGATGTTTTTACATAATAATACCAATAAAAATTACTGCTTTTGTGTATGTTTTTGTGAGAATGCATTTATTTGGCATTGTTAAAACCATTTAACATTTTTCAGAAGTTCAGTGTCAGAACACCAGATAATGAGAAAGTTTTAAGCCTTATTGACATAAGAACAAAACCTTTAAGAAGTCATAATTACAATAAACTCAAACCTACTTTGTTCAGGTCCCATTTAAAGGAAATCAAATGGTTATGAAAAGAATTAAAATTTCTATTATCAAAATAATTAAAATTCCTAAGATAATAAGAATTCCACTGAAAGGTTTCTTACCCAAAAGAATATTGAGTGAATCAACCTTGAGGCATCCTGGAGACCATCTCTGGCTGGAAGTATTTGTGTGTCAATAATTAACATTTGATAAGGAGAGCAAGAAATGGCTGAGTATTTTAATGACATGGGCTTGAGAAAGATATTGATTAACCTCTGCTCATGTGCAGATTTCAGACCACTTGATAAAGGCCAAAGAGTTTTTTTCCTACAGCCATTTCAGAGGTCTGGTGTCACTGAGGTCAGGTGGGCAAGTGACAACAGGACTCAAGAGTTGTGTCTTCTGTTTGAGCCATCTGCTGTGGAAAGGAAGAGACCAGCAAAGCAGAGTGCAGGAAGGATTTTAAAATCTAAATTTATAGCTAAATGAGATGCTGGAATATTCTTGGAACTTTTGAGCTGAGGCTCAGCATTTGTTGTTTTTCATTCGTGTGTTTGTCTACGTCCTTATCAGCTGGTCCAAGCTTTTGTAGGACCTAACTTAATTTCAGATTTTTAGTAGAGCTGAGGCTCTCCTGAACCATCCAGCATCAGTTTAAGGAACAAATGTCCCCTGCTATTTTGTGTGATATACATACTTGGCCCCTATATTTGCAGCCAGGGTTAGAACGAGTTGAAAATAAAGAAATGATGCAGGAGAGGATATTTTTTCAGGAGATAATTGGTTTTTGTCGTGCTTGTTTTGGAGGTACAATAGGCAGTTCTATTTCACAAGTGCTGGAACATTATTTGTTTGTTAAATGGCTGCTCTGCTTTTGTCAAAGGGGAGTAACAGTGCATTAATTCCCCTATGAAACCACTCAATATTGCACTGAAAAAAGGAGGTAAGGAAGGATAACACCCCCAGTCCTTTCCCCCATGCTAGAATATGGTTTTCCACCAAGCACAGAGGAAAAATCCTGGAATTTTCCACATTTCTAGCAAATGTGTTAGAAATCCATTATATTCTGCAGGGCACAGTCCTTGAAAAAGCTCAGTGAGCATACAGTGGCATCAAATAAAGCATTTTTGGTCTTTTGGGCTGTAACTGAGCACAAGCAAAATTAAAAATCCCATGTTTAGGTTGTTACTCCTCCTTTGTGGAGCCTTTAATGCCAGACTATTAGGAGCACAGAGAAATACCAGGTGAGAGGTGTGGAAAATAAGGCTGGCTTATGTTTGCTTCCCCAAGAATGCTAAGGAGTTTCTCTAGAAAAGTGAATTTCAATCAAATCCCCTGAGATAATCCCCAGGGCTACAGTTCTGCTCCAAGCTGAGTTACATGATACTGCAAATTTGGACTGGATCCCAAAGAAAGGATTATCCACTGATATCCTGTCCTGTTGAGATGCAACCACAGTGCTGAGGCTCCATGGATGTTTCCAGAACATCCCCCCTCACCACAACTTTATCACTGATTTTCCTGGGGATTTAGAATTCCTTATTCCTGAGTGTCTGAACTTACCACAACACTGTGACAGAAGAGAAAATACCATCAAGAAAACAAATAATTGTACCCGTGATGCTCTTCTGCTTGAAGATTAGGTGATGAAAATGGAATTGAAGTCTCATCCTAAGAGTGTTTAGAAAATTTTCAGGAGCTGCTAAGATAAAATATCCATTCTTATTATTTATTTTGTTAAATTATCCATGTCTTGGATAAGCATAGTCTTCAGTGGAGGTTATTCAATTTAGAAATGGATAAAAACCTCAAGATAAATAAAAGCAGAATGCTGGCCTGGTAATTTGTCACTGAGTAGAATAGAATTAATTCAGGTTCACCTGGTTAGTATGAAAATGAGAATTAAAATTCAGATCAGTATTAAGAACAGTATTTAGCAATGTTCAGGTACTGTAAAGTTTCCATCTGTTCCAAGAGCTGTCTGAAGCTTCTCAGCAGTACCAAGGTATCCCCATGTAAGTGCTTATTAAAAATAAAGGCAGCTGGATATTTGCATGGCTACAGCTTTCACAGTGGAAGGAAAGAGCCAAAGGAATAAATGCCTCTTTGTTCCAACATTTTCTTTCCAAAGTAAAATTTGTTGTAGATGTACTGGTGCAGAGTAGTACAGAATTGGGTGTATTGTGGAAGCCAGTCTATAAGCACTTCTTGAAATACACTTTAATATCTTTAACAAGGACTTTTGTACAGCGTGCAGGGCTTGTGTTCAAGACTAAATTTTTGCACTCACCCAGAGCAGTGAATAGGCTGTTATTTTTTAAATTATTATCCTTATTATACTGCTTTAATTACAAGGACCTGTCAGATCTTCTGTAGGGTTTCCAGTGTGAAAGGGTGACCTTAAAATGCATAAACTGCTGCTGTGCACTCATTATAGAACTGCACACAAATAGAGTTTGCTGCTTTCATCCCTGTTTGAAGGTGGCTTTGGTGAAATTCCTGTTATACCAGGTATTAGTCTGAAAAAAAAAAATCTCTAAATAAAGTATCTACTCACTATCTAAGTATTACTGCTTTTTTTTTGTGCTTGTTACTCATTATGTGTAAGTGGAATAATGTCACATATCAAAGTAACTCTGAGCTTCACCCAGCTCTGTGGGAAGCAGTGAGAGCATTATTTCTGCTCTGCAGCTGAGGTTTGGGACTTCCAGACCAAAGCAGCCCCTTGCTTCTCTTTCCAGCTGATCTTTGGTGCCTTCCCATGCAGTGGCAATTCTTACCAACTGGGACTCTGAGTAACAAATTCAGAGGACAAAGCATGTTAGGCACCATAAATTATTCAGAGAAGAAAATGAAAAGAATGAATGATTTTTTTTTTTTTTTTTCAAGTCAGAGCTGGAATTGTTTGTGCTACAGGTTCCAGTCTGCCTGCAATTTAAAGCAAAATGTCTTGCTAAAAGTTAGTTTTTGGTTAATGCAGGACACAGCATCCTTCACCCAGTGGAGCCACCATGAGCATATTTCCTCTTTTTGGTGATCCCTCGCATCATTTCTTCCCCTGTGGGTTCCTTCTATTCACACCTTTTACCTTTTCCTTCTTCTCAGTTGCATTTCTCATTTGATGACTGAATTGGCCCCAGCAGGCTTCAGCCAGTCCCTCTGTTTAACAAAACAACTGCCACCATCCCCTACCCAGCCCAGCCACAAAACTGCTTGGCTCCTCAGAGAAGGAGGAAAAATTTGCAAGGAATAAAAGATTGAGGCTGCCTGGCTGGTGGAACTTCACTTAATTAACCTAATTGAAATTACAAGTGTTGCTAATGAGACAAAAATAGGCCAACAAATAAATTATTTCCATTACATGTCATTTGAAAATAATTAGCAGAAGATAAACATTTAGTTCAGTGACCAGATTTGGCCTCTAGTTCTCCGTGCTGCTCTTTAGCACGGGGGACTTTGTGATGTGTAAATGAAATTAGAAACTGCAGCTCTGTAGCAATGTAATGTGGCCTTCTATAAATCCCTGGTAAGCTCTGACAGCAATATCCAGGTTAGTACACAGACCTTGAATGAAAGGGAGGGATTTGCAGTACAGCCACAGGAGGGTGAGAATTTATTGAGCACTACCTAAAAAAAAGCAGGATGTTTATAAAAAAATGAGGACAAATATGTACATTATTTTGCAAATACTGCTTTGATCTCTATAGCAAAAGCACTTCTATAGCTGCATGTGTGCTAATTTGCCTCTTCTAAAGAAATGAAATTTAAATATTTTTAAGTTAATGGGTTCCAAAAGCATCAGGTGAAGACATCTGTAGCAGAACAGGGGCTCTGTGTTTGGAGCTCACAGTGAGATTTCTGTCCCACTAAATCAAGGCTCTTTAGAGAGGAAGGTTTCCAATTGACACCCTGGAGTCTGAGCCGTGAGGAAAGTTCTTCACAGAAGATTAGTATGAAGAATGACTGCAGGATTCAGCTGGAGTTTCTTTGGTTAATTTTTTAGCAGATGGGAAGTTTAGTCCCTGTATGGTAGAAAGCCTTGCCAGGAGGAGAACTAACAAAACTACGTATTTTTACATTTTCTTTGAAATTTTCTACGGAATTTTCTACATGGAACCTGAGATCTTCAGGCAAATGAATTTTACATGTACCTAAATTGCTTTAAAAGCTACTTTTAACACTTTAAACCCCACCAAATTAATGAATTTTGTTACAGTGCAAGGTGTTTGTCATATTTGTCATCAAATCTGAATTTTTCTGCTGGGCAGCAAAGAACATTCCTTCCTAATTTATCTTTCCTAAGTTCATCATTTATGGTAGTCTCCATTTTTGGCTTTCAGATTTAAGCCACTTGTTATGTTTATTTTGGAGAAATGAGTTTTAAGCCTTACAGTGGGAGGGGATAAAACCCCCCAAACCCAGCCCAGCTCCCCCACAGCTCCTGTGGCCTGGGGGGACTGAAGGGCTGTCTGGCCTTGGTGGTGCCACCACCATTTTCTGGCTGGCATTTGACTGAAGTTTCCTCTTATTCCAAAGATCTTCTTGTCTTCCTGGGGAATTTATGTTATCCCAGGTCTGTGGGCAGGCTAATTGTCTCGGGTTGGGAGGAAGTGAGTATTTTGGGAAGTTTTAGTCAAACCAATCAGTGGTCAGATTCGAATACTGACACCTGGTGTGACCACTGAAGACGTGAGTCCCCTCTGCAGACACACGGGGTTAAAAGCAGAGATTTCCCAGAGTTCGCTCTCTTTCGCCCGTGGTAGCCCCGGGAGCGGCACCGTCTCTGCCCCGCCCGGCCACATGGCTGGGTGGGGGAGGGCAGCCATGGAGGCCCACGCTGAGGTAGGCCGGAGCCCCGGAGAGAGAGAGAAGGTGGAAGGGAATGGAACCGGGCCAGCCCTGCAGGACAGAGGGGTGGAAAAAACACCGAGGGATCTTTTGTTCCCCCCCTCAACCCCAGAAGAGCGAGCGAGCGAGCCTGTGCCGGCAGAGGAGGCGGCAGGGGGGTGATGCCCAGCATGTGGGAGTGCCACCGTGAGATCTCAGTGCCCTGAGGGCAGC
>VZSE01014216.1:143573-175456 GCA_013398275.1 Promerops cafer | reverse complement strand
TTTGTCTCACTGTGCTTTGGTGAATTTGGGTGGGAGGAGGAGGAATGGTTTAAAAGGTGTTCACTCTGTTTTCCTGTGTGTTTTTGATTTTAGTTTGTAGTTTAATAAAATTATTGTTTTTCCCTCTTTTTCTAAGTTTAAGCCTGCTCTGCTCTGTTCCTGGTCACATCTCACAGCAGTTAGTTAAAGAAAATACATTTTCATGGGGGCACTGGCATTGGGCCAGTCCCAAACCATGACACTAATTTAATAGTGACAGAAATAATTTATTTCCTTTTGTTGTTGTTGTCGTTGTTTATTTTGCTTCTCTGCTACTTTGGGGTTGCAGGGATGGTGCAGGTGGCCACAAGCACAGCTCTCTGGTGCCTTTGCATCTTTTGAGAGCTCAGGATTCTGAGAAGAGATTCCTGTACCCCCCTACCTGGAAATTCGGTGCCAGGGTGCTGGACAGCAGCCCTTAGAGCTTCCAGCTGAGGGCATCATTTGCTCAATCTGCATTTGCAATCTGTGCATTTCTTCAGAGATATTTATTTCCTGGGAAGGGAAACTCTCCTGTGGTCCTCGGGCACAGGCAGGGTTTGCTGTTCCCACAAGGTGTCCTGGAGGAATTCCTGGCCCTGCTCCTGCCAGCCCTGCTGAGCTGCTCCCGTGCTGGGGGAGCTGTCAGAGATGCTCGAGGGCAAAACTCCCTGGAAATTTGGAAGGGACAGGCTTTGGCCTCTGAAATCCCCTCTGGTGCTGGGAACACCAGGGAAAGCCCGACAGGAAAGCCCTGTCTGTCAGGAATCAGGGATCAGGGGCTCTCGGAGGGAAGGGAGCCAGGAACTCATCACATTTTCCAAACAAAATCACCATCACAACAGAAATCAAAACTTCTCCTCTCTGGCTGAGGCCTGACAAGTGGTTCTGCTCCAGACAAATCCCAGCACCTTCCAGGGACCACTTTGCCAACGAGTTCGTGACTTACTGGGATGTAAAGCAATACTTTATTCAAAATAATTGATTTCTCCCTTTGCATAAAACTTCTGTGTTGTTTAACATCTGTAAAACTGGTAAAAATGTGAACATTTTCTGCAAGTGGTTTTCAGATATGTCTATCAGGGCCATCACATCTGTGTAGCTCTGGTAGCCCATATTTATCCAGCTATCCAGACTCAATATATACTTGACTGATGTCCCATGTGATGCTCTGGTCTGGCTGCTGGGAAGTCAATGTTGATTTTCTGCCCAGCCTGAGCTGCTTTGCTCCCCCTGAGAAGGGGAGTCACAGAAATCATCAGCTGGCTTTTACTCTTGTCCCAAACTGTACTTGCAAACTGGTTCACTGGCACATTCTTCTGAACACCAATTTATGGAGTCCTTTGCAGGATCCAGACCTATTAGATAAACAAGCCTCTCAAAGCTAATAGGTCAATAAATAGTCAGCAAGTGAATTCTTTATTTATTCCAAGGTTGAATGCTTGTCTTAGTGGGTCTCTGAGGAAAGCAGAGCCTCTTCAAACAAAAAAAAAAATATCCCTCATAGAAGGACAGATAATCATCCTGGTGTGCCACGGGGAAATTCAGGCTTGTTTGTGTGTGGGCTGGAGCTGAGCTGCTGGATGGGAAGATAAGAGTGGGAAGAGGGAATTGTGCAGGGCAGGATGGAGGGAGCAGGATGCAGGGAGCAGGCACCCAGCACCAAACCAGCCCTGGAGCCCCTCCCTCCCCCCAAAAACACACAAGCAGAGAGAGCAGATTGAGAGACTGAATGTTAACAAAACAAAGCCCTCAGAAATAATTGCATTTTTTCATATTGTGATTCATTTCAATTTCACGAGTCTCAAAACACCACTTCTCAAGTGATTAATGTTTTCTCCATTGATTGCAACTGTGCTTGAGTGAAGGTCTTTCTTCATAGTTTTAAACAAAGAGATGTTTTAAGGGTCACAAGATTAATGGCCTGACATTGAGGAGCCTTTCCATAGCTATACAGGAGAGCAGGTGATTTGTAAAAGCAAACTCAATCTTTAGGTGGTTTGAAATCCAAAATTATAATCCACCTTTGGATATAAAATTTACCTCATGTGATATATACTATTTTTAGGTAATTTTTTCCACTTTTCCTGCCTTGCAATCTTTTAAATGTTTTTTTTATCTCCTAGATTTTTGCTCCTTCTTTTGTACTCTTTGCTTGTGATTTTTTTTTTTTGCCTTGTCACTGTATTTGAGTAAATAAAGGAATAATTAAGATGTCAGCTTATAAAAAATGTGAATGTCTTCCCTCACTAACACTGGTGAGTTAGCAACAGGATTTGGTTCACATTGTCCAAATGTGAGGAAATGATGTAGTTTAGAGCCTAAACAAGCACCCAACTCCTCTCAAAAAACCCAGCATAGCTGAAGGCTCCTAGGTTAATTAACAGCCCTGAACACGCTCACTGATTGGATTTTTTAGTTGTAATTTCTCTGTGTCCACTGGAGGTGGTAGCTGGGGTCAGTGTGTGTGCAGGTTTGGCTGCCTCAGTGCCCAGGGGACAGAGGGGACAATTTGTGGGCTGGAATTGAGAACCTGGGAGGCCCCAGCCTCAGGCAGAGCTTTCCATGTTGGTGCACCCCAAATCCCTCCAGGCATTCCGTGCCTCAGTTTACCCATTTTTAGTGACTCATGGGGTATCTTTGTGAGCTGATCTGAGAGTTCTTCACTTGTGCCCTGGTGAGCTGGTGAGAAATTTACATACCTTAAATACATTAAAATGCCATTTGTTTTGTACTTTGCAGTCTGTTCACCTGTAATTTGATTTAAAAATGGACAGAGTCCCATCTGAGGGACTGCAGCTCTCTGAAGGTGAGGTTGTTTCCACCAGTGAGAATTGTTCTGGGCAGGCAAAACTGGGAGCTCTGGGGAGCTGGGCAGGGACCCACCTGTGGCAGGTGTTGCTGTTACATTTTTAGGCCTCAACTTTGTCACTTTTGTCCTTGATTGTTTGATAAAAGACAAAATTCCAAGCTGCCTCACCTGTACCTGTAGCTTATGAAAGAATTTAGTTGTGCTGCCATGGAAATGTTATTTCTTGGCTTTAGTGAGGTATCTGAATTAAGTTGGCTGCTCTTCCTCTGGGCTCCATCCTGGAGCAGGGAGGGCTCCATCAGAATTTGTGCTTCCTCAAAAATGATCTTTCCTCCTGGGATGACATCTGGTTTGAAGCTGTTTTGTCACCGCTCCCTGTTCCACTCTTGAACCAAAGGATGTGTTTAGACAGGCAAACATCAGAGAGGGACAGAACAGCCCTGAAGCTCTCATGGTGCAGAGCTGCTCCTGCCCCGGGTGAAATGTAGGGTGAGAAGGAGGTGGAATCTGTAGAGAATATAGATATTTTTATAGGTACTTGGAATTTTTTAATGCCAAGAGAAAATACGTGGTTTGTGATGCTCACTGGCACAAAACTGAAAGGTGCTGTAGGCAGCTATGAAAAGGCTTTTAACAAAGGAAAGTATGTTCTGGAATATTCTTCATCAGTAGGGTGCTCATTAATTCTGGGTTTACAGTAGATTAGATATTTAAGCCTATTATTTGTAGATAAAATTCATTCAGGTACTCAACTTTGAAATATTGCTTTGTGCATTCTCTTTATTCTCTACACATTTTATGGAAGAGTATTTAAGATGTTGGGTTTAAGAGTATTTAAGATGTTGGCTATTGAAGTCTTTCCCTTTCAAGAGAAAAAAATAAATGAGTCTGAAAAATACAGGATAAACATAATCAAGAATAAGAAATCTTTACATTTCCAGAATTAAAAAAAAAAAAAAATTAAAATATTAATCTGAGGAATTGTGTTAGTGTTTGAATTTGGGGTTTTTGCAGTGGTTCTGGTTTGGGCTGCAGCACTCTCAGGGATCTCTGACTGTATCTGAAATCCAGCACATGAATTCAAAGCTTTTGGAAACTATTGTTTCACTGCAATTAGCAACCATGCTCAGCTGAGATGGCAACACGCTGAAAAATTAATTGAGAATTTAACCTTCAAATGGAAAATGCATAGGACACACTTTATTATAATCAGCTTACACAGTCATCGATGCCTTTAGAGATAATTTGAGTTTCTTACTGCTCTACTTCTGGCCAATTAAAACAAAAAGGCATTTTTGCCAAGCAGCATTGATTCAGTGCCTGTGATCCTGTGTGAGGGGCAGGGTTCTGAGCCTCCCTGCTTCTCCTTGCTGGGTGGATGAGTAACGAGATTAACAGCAAAATCTCTTTGCAGCTTTTAGAACAAAAGCTAATCAGCACTCCCACAGAAGTTTAAAATTGTTATATTCTTTAATTTTGCATATTGTTAGCTGCAAGCTGATCCTGATTGTTTATTTTCATCTGTCAGAAGCAATGCCAAAATATATTTTGTCTGCCTCGAGTGGGTGCAATTAATCCTGAGCTGGAGCAATCTCTGAGGTTTGTGTTGGATTGAATGATCTGATCTGGTGGTGCCTTTTCCACAACCATTGCCCACCAAAAAAGCAGCAAATTGTATCCAGATATTGTAATAACTGTCTTCAAGTAAAATCATTTTATAAATGAGTGTAGAAGGGAGGAATTAATAATAGAATATTTAAACATGGAAGTACAAGTCCTAGTGTACTTTGGGATGTTTTCATACAATTTTTCACCTATTTGTGGACTTAAACTCCTTAAAAAAAAATCAAAACCAATAAACCCCCAAACATCTACCAAGACCCCCAACTTACACTTGTTTTAGGAGAATTTTATGATATTTTATATTAATGAGTCACTAATAGTCAAATATATTGAATTGCATTACAAAAACCCACACATGGATATCTCTTGAACACTGAATCAGGATGTCATCAAAATCCTTGACACAGCACTAAAAAGCCTCACAGAAACTGAGATAATTCCCAGTGCTCTTGTTCATAGAAATAGAACTGTTTTTAAGGGATAAACCCACAGCATCTAGAGAATTTCCCCCACTTTATAAGGTGCTCACACTTTGTATTTTTCTGACACCTGTGAAATTTGCATTCTTCATTAGGGTCCACTTTTGATCTGAAATCCTTCGGTGCTTATAAACTGTAAGAAAAAACTACATTAAAGAAAGGTTAGTCTGCTCCTACTTTCTTTTACAAATATGAGGAGGCATTTTACAAAAGCTGTATGTCTGAAATTTTCTGTCAAAGCTGGCTCCAAACCAGAATTTCCACCCATGTTGATTCCAGTCCTAATATTTTTGGAACGCACGTTGAAGCTTCAAGGCAGGCTCCAGGTGGAGTCCCAGAGAGGGCCAAAGGACTGATCAGCACAACTTCAGTCCCTGGGGAGGTGGAGGGGTTCACCTAGAGAATAAAATCACTGAGCCCAGGAATAAATGTGGATAAGGTTTGCTTCTGTTGGGGAAATTCTCTTCTATGGCTGCTGGAGCTGCATGAAGATCTCGGTAAAGGATAAGAATAAAAAGGATTCAGTGGGCATCTAATGTATTTGCATTTTTAAAAGGTTCTGAGTTTATGCACCAAAAGTTGAATAAAAGTAAAAAAATCAGTTGCCCTCACCTTAGATGAAACAATGACTGCAGTGGTCACTGCTTGCTTTGGGAAGAGTCCATGTCCTGCTGCCAGAGATTGTCTCATGCAAGATGAGGATCACAGAAGGGTTTGGGTTGGGAGGGACCTTAAACCCACCCAGTGCCACCCCTGCCATGGCAGGGACACCTCCCACTGTCCCAGGCTGCTCCAGCCCCAGTGTCCAGCCTGGCCTTGGGCACTGCCAGGGATCCAGGGGCAGCCCCAGCTGCTCTGGGCACCCTGTGCCAGGGCTGCCCACCCTGCCAGGGAACAATTCCTAATTCCCAAGATCCCATCCAGCCCTGCCCTCTGGCACGTTGAAAAAATAAGTTGGTTTTTTCCCCTGATGATCTGGAGACTTAAATGGACACTGAAACCTCCAACTTTGTAGGTGGCACAAAACTCCTTTGAGCCACCAAACACTTTACAAATGACAATAAAACCCAGAGGAGCTGATGGAAGTGAGCAGCAACACGGGAGCAGATGAGCTGCAGTGAGCAAGAGTTTGGTATCACAGTGAGAAGGGAATAGCCCAGCTTGTGCCTGGCTGGAATAATTCCAGCTTAGGAAGAGCTACATGGCAGTCACTGCCCGTTTTCCAGGATCACTCAATACTGAGGGGCAGCCAAAAATCCCAGCTGAGTGTTTGGGATGCCCAGGAAGGGGAGGGACGGGACAGAGGGCTCCGTTCTGCCGCGGAGCTTTGGCCTGCTCCCATCCTGTGTAGGCTGTGTTTCCCCTTTTCCTGACCCTGCATTGCCATGGAAATCCCAACACTGAGGATTGCAGGGCCCTTTCTGTAGGTGGTGCCCAGTTCATCATTTGTCACCACACGAGTCCTTCTGTGGGGCACTGCCACCCACGTGCTCCCGAATCCCAGTGGATCCCAGTACTCCCACTGTGCCTTTTGTGCATTCCAAGCAGCACTTACACAATGTGCCTGGATATTTTTGCAGGCTCTAGGGGTCTTTGGAATATGAGAGCAATCTTTGGTTTGTTTGTTTGGGGTTTTTTTCAGAATTAGTTTAAATTTTCAGGAATTCTGTGCATGACAAATCAGGCAATTGCAGTTACCTTAATAAACCGTGTTTCAAGGTGTTTTGCACAATCTGTTTCAGAGTAATGAACAAGTAAATAAAATGTCCCTATAGTGAATAAACATGTATCTTTTTTCTGAATCTCCACCACTAAAATGACTTTTTCAATTAATTTCAAATTATACTGTTCTCTACCCAGGTAACTGGGAGCCCAGGGCTAAATATTTCAATGTCACTGACACTGGGAGAACCCCAGTCCTAATTGGAAATAATGCTGCTGGGTGCAGTGAAGTTGCAAAGATAAAAGTGAATTTGGAGTTTATCCTGTTTCGTGGATATTCTTTATTTTCTCCTGTACAATTCCCCTGTCACAGAAACACTGGCAGTGTTTGCACTGATTTGATTCACCTCTTTTCAAATGAAACAGGGCTGTTTTTTCATCTTTTTCAGGAGTGATTGTTAACTACAGGAAAATTGTCACAAGCTGTAGGTCAATTAATTACTCCATTTTTAAGCTCCCCCTTGTAAAGCAGCAATTAATTTAACTGCATTTTGGTGGATTTTGTTCTCCAGACTTATCCATTTGAAATCAATGTAGTAATTCTAGGCAGATAACACTGCTTTATTGTATATGACAGCTTTTCAGAAGTTCATATTTTCTTCTTTAATGAATGCTGGGACTGAGTTTGTTTTTAATTATCTGTGGCACCTTTCTATTATTAGCAGAATGGGAAAGCAGTAAACCTGGAGTTTGTGAAGTGAATGGGGGCTATCAACCTCCTAAAAGAGGATGTTAAATAGAATGGATTGCAACGTCCAGGTTTTATAGGATGACATAAAAATTATAAATATTTGCAGTTCAGACAGAGTGCAGCTCCAAGGACTTTCACAGTTTTCTTATCCTTCTTCCTTTAAGCTTCCATTTTTTTTCATTTTCATCCCAAATGAGGAAGAGCCATGGAGTGAAGCCCCTGTGTATGAGGCCTCCTTGTTAAACAAGACAGAATTTACAGCACTCTGGGAATGTTTCTGGGTAGGGAAATGAAAAGAAATATATTGTTGATCTTTAATAGTTCAGCGACTCTTGTCCTTAGGTCACTTTATTTCAAATTACAGCTAAGAGAGCTGGTACATGTGGAACATTTCAAATTACAGCTAACAGAGCTGGTACATGTAGAACTGGACAATTTTAACCAGTTGTAAGTTACTATGAAGTTGCTGTGTGGCTGGTAGTGAGACAAAGATCTTTAAAATGATACTGGTGAATTCTGCCTTTTAAGTGCAGAGGGAGATTCCAGCTGCTTAGCCTCAGATGGATTGGTTCAAACAACTTGCACGAGGTGATTTCCATCCTGAGAGCTGAAGCAGCAAACATCCAAAGCCCTCACTGCAGTGGCTGGGAGGTTTGGAGGAAGGATGAAGAACAGGGAGATAATTTGAGGAGCGTGTTATATCTGGAGTATTTACTCTTGTAAAAGGCTGTCTGAGTCATTAGCATCTCAAATGATGTATCAAAGTGTGGCTCAGACTGAAAAGGGAATAAATACATTATCCTTTTGTGTTGCCAAATGTAGGGCACCAAATGTTTGCTTCTGTGGTCTGCTCTGATCAGTGGAGTGGCTCTTTTGACTCCAGTGGAATTATACTTGGGATGAGCCTGGCCCCATGACCCTAATCAAACTGAATAAGATGAAAGGTTTGGGGGAAAAAGAGCTCAATCTCCACATAAGATCTTTATAAAGTATTATGGGATTAGGCCTTTAAGAAAGGGGGGAAAAAAATATATGTGTCATTTTAATCAGGCACATCATGGTAAAGGAGACAGCATTAATTTAATGAAAAGGTTTTTATAGGCTCATGATATGGCTAAGGAATGAAATAAATCACATAAATGTAAAATACAATGTGGTTTCTAGTACAAGAGGATCTGGTTCTTTGGCTGTGCATAGCAATTTGTGTTTTTCTGTGTCTCCTGTGATTTACAGATTTTTAATTGCACCGAAATCTGCACTAGACCACTGAGGGGCAACTTTGTACTTCAGAGGTTGCCCTAAGCTCATTAAGTACAGATTGTCTTTGTGTTTATTAGATGGCCATGTCTGCTAAACCAGAGGCTGCAGCCCCTCATGCAGAGCTGCTTTGTTTGGCCGGGTTAGAGATGAGAGCTGCAGGTCCCTGCCAGCGAGGCGAGCAGAGAATTCCCAGTTCTGCACTGGAGGGGGTCCTGCCAGCCCAGTCCAGTCCCCGGGGAGAGGCTGGAGGTGTTTTCCTGAGTATGGGAGAGTTGGAGGCATAACCAAAGGCCAGGGACTGTTTATTCTCTGGATTGATGTGCCTGTTTTCCCCTTTGCTGGGAGGTGTGCATTGTTAGGAGTGCCCACAGCAGAGTCTGGTTTCTGTTTCGCCACACCAGACCTTTTCTCTTGGTTTTGTGCATTGCTGTCTGGAGAAACAGCAATACTGGGAACAAGGGATGGTTCCTTTTGATGAGTCTCACAAAATTAAACCAGGGAGTCAATTTTGATGCTGGCTACTCCTTTCTGTGTTGTCCTTGCTCTTTTGTGATGATCCTTTTATTCTCATTCACTTGGAAATGCCACAAGAAAAATGACTGATTTTCTGATAGCCAGAGAAGAAGGAAGAGCAAGCAGCTCGTGATGTGGCAGGTGACACTAAATGTGGCATTAAATGCTTCCCACTGGTTATTTTTGTTAGAAAATTAGTGAAAAGAGAAGACTTCTCCATCCCCCCTGACCCTGTAGGAGGTTTACAGAGGAGGTTTTTTCAGGACACTGAAAAATTTCCTGGCACCAATTGACAAACCAGGTGCCAACACAGTTCAGCCCTACAGCCATTACAATATTGCTGAGTGAGAAGTGACTTTGTGTCCTCAAGCTACTCAGAAATGCCACAAGTCCAATACTGAAGGACTAAAAAGAAGAAAAAGGGGACCTTGGATAAGAGAAATGGGATGTATGGTGGCCAGACTGGTGTTTGTGCTACTGATTGTCATGGAAAAACATTGCCTGGAGAGGTTTTGGTGATAGGGATGCCCTAAAGTAGAGGGAAATGGGTTCCTTGGGGGGTTTTCTTAAGCTGTGCAAGGGAGAAAATCTATTTGCAATGCATATTTGGCTGTCACTGAGCTCTGTGTGAACAGCACGGGCCATGGAGGGCGGCTCTGTCCTTCAGCAGCCGCCCCCCTGGCTTGGCCTGTGCTGCCCAGAGTGCCTGAAACTGAAACCAGTTACCTCAGAGCAAGCTTTTAGGAAGTCAGGATACAGAAAAGAAGGAGGTGGCAGCTCATGCTGAGCTGCTGGAGATCAGGGAGGAAGGGAAGGGAAGGGAGGGAGTGAGCACAGCCAAGGGAAAGCTGATGCTGGGGGATGGTTCTCACTCCCAGGGAAAGGAAGCTGCTTCTGCTTAGGACATGGAGAGAAGGAGCTCTGTTCCCAAGAGCAGGAGCACTGAGGGGTCCCCTCTATTTTCTATCCATCATCCGTGTCATTTATTGTCACAATCATCACCTGCCACAAGGTTTATTGTCAACCATGCTGGGGATCAACAGAGCTGGGATGGAACCTCCTGTTTTGCTGGTGGATACTCTAGGAGGGGAGTAAAGCACTGCTGAAGGTGGTTTTGTCATTATTGTGCTCATTTGCAGGCAGACACACACACAGGCACTTCAGGAAGTCTTATACCCTATCCCTTTTCCTAAAGGAAACTGAAGATTTTAATCTGTCCTGTAAGAATTTAGCTGACAAGACAATAGACAGAGAAAATGGTATCACCCCAAAAAGACTCTGCCTTTCATGTCATCGTGATGAGAAGAGCTAAAAACCACTTTAGGTGGTCCTTAGGAAATCAAGGTTTGATGAGAGTCTCCAAATGATAGCAACACTTTGGTTAAGGCAAAACCATGAATAAAGGAGATAAGATAGGGAAATAAATATAAATCAAGCACTCTAGGTTCACCCTAATTCGGCCACAGCTGGGAAAGACTGGCAGAAAATGTGGGGAGTGGGCCAGAACGAGGGAAGGAATGGGAAGTTCTCCATTAAGCTGAACACATGGATGTCACTCAGTGCAGTTTCAAAATGATAAGTGGATAAATTTGCTGTTATTTGCTGTTGAAGCTGCCCATGTGCTTTGGGTCCAGAACACGGTGTTACATCTACAGAAGGGTCATTAAAGCAGATGTTGTGAGTTTCCTGATCCCAGATCTCCCTGTTTTATTGCCTGTGCTATCACTACAAACATCCTTGTCTTCTTGTGCCTGGAAGAAAGTCCCTTCCAGTGGCACAGCAGCCACTTGGCTAAGGCATATGCTGTGGGGGAGTGAAAGAGCAGCCAGAGTCCATTCCCTCATCTCCATCCCCCCAGCAGCACCCCTGAATACCCAGCAGGACTGGGAGGCTGGAGCTGCAAGGGCTGAGCTCCTCTGGGTGGCCCTGCATGGGTGTAAATAAAGGAAATCACACCCAGGGCACTGAGCTGTGCCAAACAGGAGTGGGGTGTGGGACAGGGACAGGGGTGGGGTGTGGGACAGGGACAAGGATGGGGTGTGTGGCAGCACACAGGGATGTTTCGGGCTGTGCAGGTGAAGGTTTTGGCAGCAGAGCCCAGCTGCCTACAGCACGTGCTGGGGCAGTGGGTGTCCCCAGGGGGTGGCAGTGGCTGTGATGGGGCTCTGGGATGACCCCATGGCGTGGGGCTCTGGGATGACCCCATGGCGTGGGGCACTCAGCAGGGTCCCAGGGGGTTCCAGTGTCCACCCTGCTGTGGTTGTGGTGGCACTGGGGCTGGGTTCTCAGAAGGTGTCACCTCACTGCTGGGGGGGTGTGCACAGACACCTTGAACTGGGGGGTTCAGGCCCCTGCAGGGGCTGTGGGGAGGCTGGTGGGGCTCCAGGGGCTCCCCAGGGCTGGTGAGCAGCACCGAGCCCTCCCAGCAGGACAGTGTGCCAGCAGGACACTGTGCCCTGTGGGACACTGTGGACAATGTGCCCTGGAGGACACTGTGGACAATGTGCCAGCAGGACACTGTGCCCTGGAGGACAATGTGGACACTGTGCCCTGTGGGACACTGTGGACACTGTGCCCTGTAGGACAGTGTGGACAATGTGCCAGCAGGACACTGTGCCCTGTAGGACAGTGTGCCCTGTAGGACACTGTGGACAATGTGCCAGCAGGACACTGTGCCCTGGAGGACAATGTGGACACTGTGCCCTGGAGGACACTGTGGACAATGTGCCCTGTAGGACAATGTGCCCTGTAGGACACTGTGGACAGTGTGCCCTGGAGGACACTGTGCCCTGTAGGACAGTGTGGACAATGTGCCCTGGAGGACACTGTGGACAATGTGCCCAGCAGGACAATGTGCCCTGCAGGACACTGTGCCCTGTAGGACAGTGTGCCCTGTAGGACACTGTGGACAATGTGCCAACAGGACACTGTGCCCTGGAGGACAATGTGGACACTGTGCCCTGGAGGACACTGTGCCCTGCAGGACACTGTGGACACTGGGCCCTGGAGGACAATGTGCCCTGGAGGACAATGTGGACACTGCCCTGGAGGACACTGTGGACAGTGTGCCCTGTAGGACACTGTGGACACTGTGCCAACAGGACACTGTGCCCAGCAGGACAATGTGGACAATGTGCCCTGTAGGACACTGTGGACAGTGTGCCCTGGAGGACACTGTGCCCTGCAGGACACTGTGGACAATGTGCCCTGGAGGACACTGTGGACAATGTGCCCAGCAGGACAATGTGCCCTGCAGGACACTGTGCCCTGTAGGACAGTGTGCCCTGTAGGACACTGTGGACAATGTGCCAACAGGACACTGTGCCCTGGAGGACAATGTGGACACTGTGCCCTGGAGGACACTGTGCCCTGCAGGACACTGTGGACACTGTGCCCTGGAGGACAATGTGCCCTGGAGGACAATGTGGACACTGCCCTGGAGGACACTGTGGACAGTGTGCCCTGTAGGACACTGTGGACACTGTGCCAACAGGACACTGTGCCCAGCAGGACAATGTGGACAATGTGCCCTGTAGGACACTGTGGACAGTGTGCCCTGGAGGACACTGTGCCCTGCAGGACACTGTGGACAATGTGCCCTGTAGGACACTGTGGACAATGTCCCAACAGGACACTGTGCCCTGTAGGACAATGTGGACACTGTGCCCTGAAGGACACTGTGCCCTGAAGGACACTGAGCCAGCAGGAGCTGGAGGAGCTGAGGTTAGCACAGGCTGTCCCTGCAGGGTTTGCTGCCTCAGGATGCTCCTGCCAGCACAGCCACACCTTTGTGGGGGGCTCGGGGGCTGGTCTGCAGCCTGGGGCAGCCTGTGCTGGGCGTTTCTGCTCACTCCACACTCACAGGGCCATCGCAGATCCGCAGAGCAGTTAGGGACAGACAGCAGTCGGTTCATGGACAGCAAAGGGGATTGCTCTGTAGTTTTAAGGGATTGAAGGATCAGTAGGGGTATGGGGCACGAGGTGGGATGGGAAAGGCTGCACCATACCTGGGCACGGGGCAGTGACTGGAAAAGTTTAAGGCTGAGGGCAATTGGAAGATAAGGCTTGGATTACTGAAAATACACAAATGCTTCACCCTTGTGCAGATGGTCACTCTTATTGGTGCTTCATAGTTGTGAGAATTTGTAAGAGGATTTTATTTAGAACTAGAGATTAAATGGAAATATTTTTATGCTGTTTATATCGAAATAATTTTATTTACATGTAAACCTGAATTTAATTTTGATTAAATATTAATTTCAGGGAGCTGCAAAACTTTGACTTTTTTTTTTTTTTGACATGTGAACTGAGACTTTTTCTTATTTCCATTTTTTTTTTCCCCCAAACTGGCTTTGTTGAAAAAACTTCACCTACTCTGCCAACACTCATAATACTTAGGGGCTATTCATTCATGGTAGTAAGTTCTTATCTGTAAAATTACCAAGCAGCATTTCAACATTTCATAAGGTAATAGGGATGTGGTTTTATTTCAGTCCCTCAGCTCAGTAAACAGCGTGGCAAGCCTGAGTTTGAGGAGAGGGAGGAGAGAGCTCCGACGTGGGATCTTTGCAAAGAGAAAAGCTCCTCGGGGATGGTGGCTTTTGAATCCTATTCCCAGTTTAAGCATAAGTGTTGAAAGGCAGCCATGTGTTCAGATATGTTATATGAATTGTTCTTAAGGCTAGTAATTTTTTCCATGGGTAAGGCTTCCCAGATTTCTTCTGAGCCATCTGTCGAGGAAAGAGAGCGTTGGATCCTCAGACATTGTTTTCAAAGCTCACTAAAGTATGATCTGTTTAACCCTTGCATTGCTGAATTGGAGGGAGGGCTTTCAGGGAGGGTTGTTGGTTTCACTGTTTTATTTTATTTTTTCCAAATGGAGAAACAGGAAATGTTGGGTAGCTCACTTTGCCTGGAGTAAGCTAAGGCTGGGATGTGGCAGTTCTGGGCTTGTGTCTGGAAACTCCTTTTGCATGTAGAGCTAATATGCTGCTGTGATAATCTTGGATAAAATAAACTTTAGATGATCATTCAAAACCCTTCATCCTTCCTTCCTCGAGCCAAGGAAGGCAGTGAGCAGAAAGAATTGTTGCTTCACCTGGTGAGGTGGAGGGGGTGACCTGTAGCTCCTGGGGCAGCTGTGACTGCCACTGCCAAATTTATTTGCTGGAAACTCAGCCTAATTTAGGTCCTCAAAGCACAGAGCACAGGCTTGTCACTGGCTTTATAAACTACATGAAGTTATTTGTAACAATTCTGTGGTATGTCTGAAATTAAATCCTTTTAATAAGTTCCCCTTAAGGAATTTAAATGTAGCATCTTCTTCAGCAGGTTGGAAATAGCTGCTTAGAGGAAAGAGTGGGGTCCTGAAGACATTGGGGTATGCACAGCCAATAATATAATAAATATAATGTAATAAATATGATGTAATTAATATAATGTAATAAATATGGTGTAATTAATATATAATATAATATAATTAATATGGCAGGCAGGAAATGTGTGCAGTGAACAGGGGGTGAAAATGGTTTGCCTGAGGTAGGGCTGGTCATTCCTCCAGATGTGACCCTGCCAAGCAGCCCTGATCCCCTGGGGTCCCTCAGGAAGCAGGAGGAACTCCCTGCAGCTCCCTCCTTTGCCATCATGGGCAGGCAGATTCTCAAACACTTTGGAAAAATGGCACTGCCCTGTTCCTCTTTCCCAGCTACACAGCATGGACAGAGGACCACACTCCATCTCTGGCTGGAGCAGCCTCTCTTGCTCCTGGTAGCTGGGAAAAATGCCTGGCAAGTGTGGCCAATGTCTGCACAGCCCCAGAGGCAGTGTCATGGAAGGATGGGAAGAGTTTATTCCCCTGGTCTCATAAATAAGGTGAGGGTGCTCGGCTGTGATGGTTTGGATCTAATAAAACCTGAGTTATATCTGTCCACTGGTCCCTCACAAAACTATTTCTGCAGGAAAAGAGCAGGCACTTCATTCTCAGGTCAGGAAAGAAATCCAGCTTGCAGAAGGCAGTAGGAGTAGGGATCTTACAACCCCCTGTGACATGGATGGGAGAATATGGGATTGTTCCTGCTCCTAACAGGTCCCTTTCCCTGGACCGAGCAGTGGATTGGGATTTACCAGCAACAGCAGGAGGGGGACCTCAGGAGAAGTCTCACACTGCAGCTCCAGCCCAGTTGTGTGGGCCCTTGTGCTGGTCCTCAGGAGGACAGGGGGAACAGGAGGAAAATCCTGGACCTGTGCAAAGCCTGCAAACCCCGGGCTGTGAGGGCAGGGAAAGGAATAACCACAGATATGAAACCCCATCCCTGCCTCCCAGGGATGGCTCCCACAGCCACAGGGGCGCTGGGAGGGCTGGATCCCCTTTCTGGGAGGGCTGGATTCCCTTTCTGGGAGGGCTGGATCCCCTTTCTGGGAGGGCTGGATTCCCTTTTTATGGGCTGTGGTACAGGAGCAGCGTGCCGCGGGTGTCCTTGGCTGTCACCAGCCATTGCAGAACACTGTAAATCATCCTTATTTTACTTTATGAATTGTAAAAACTATCATACATTTCACAGGTATCTCAGGACAAGACAGTAAATTTCAAGGTTTTTTTTTCCATGAATTTATGGCCAAGCCTCAAAAATAGCTGGAAAAAACCAGCTGCAGATCTGAGGAGCAGTAGACTGTCCTCAGTTTGGGCACACAGCTCCCTCCGGCATCCAGGTGGCCCACGGGGTAATTATTTGGTGCAAAATGAAGGAAAATATGAATCCAGGTGTACTAAGGTGGGCTGAATGTTGGAAGGGCCATGAAAAAAATTATTTTCCAGAGGCATTTTGTTCTTGGCTCACTGTTTCCAGGAACACAGCAAATCACAGCTCCCATCTTCTCTCCTGGATAAACCATCTCTTGTTGCAGTGGTGGTTTCTTTTATATGTTTCAGAACACTGGTGGATCACTGTCCATTTCCAAGGAGAATTTCTTGTTTGGCACATGCAAAGAAGAAATTTCCAAAGAAAACTGTGTGTATTAAAGGGATTTTTTTAACCTGGTAAGTACGTAAATCATTATCTTGCTCAAAACAGCTGCCAAATTCTTCTGGGGACATTTTTGGTGTGCATCAAAAGAGTAAATAATGTCAGTGTGGGTAAGCTGAACTCTTCAGGTGGTGCCCAAGTTCATTCAGATGTTTTCCTCAGCCCTGAGGATGAAATTTGGCCACAAGGGTGGAAGAAAGTAGCAAGTGAGATGTTACACTGTGAGCATGTCAGAGCTCTGAAAGTCTGTTCCTTGCCTTCCATTCACGTTCAGATCCTACATAATTGATAAAATTCCTGGCTAGAGTTCTGTGGAACTGTTATTTCTGTATAGGGCCAGATGCACTGTTAGCTGCTCATTGACATTAACGTGTTCTCATCCCTGAAATAAAAATGAACCTGTTTTTAGCCCTCTTCACATGATCTCTTCCAATCTCCTGTTCTTAGGTTTATCAAATTTAAATGGTTTTCTAGGAATCACCTGGTATTTCTGAGAGGTTGGGCAAATAGAAATATCTGCAAAAACGAAACAAAATTTTGCATTCTACCTTGCAGAGAGGGGAGCAGAAGGATCAAGGAAAGCAAATGTTAGCCTTATTTCTTGTGGCAACACAAATCTTCTTGGTATTTTTTTCCCCTCACCTTTTGTCTCTCATAGGAGCCATGAGCTTTACATTTCATGCACAGTCATGGAATGTAATAGGATGATTTTCATGCAAGGACATAGTGTTGCCAGCTGAAAGTAGTTAGCAGTTTGTATTACAAATATATCTCCTAATTTTCTTTCCTGTAGTTATAAAGCATTCTGTGATGACATTGAATTAAAATATCTGCATTCTATGAGTAGTCACTTACAAAAAAAAAAAGGGAAGTTTTGTTATGTGGCTCTCAGGAGCAATCCAGATAGTCTGGGGATTTAAAGGACAAAGATCCCTAAACTGCCTCTGAGGTTTTAAAAACACCACTGCACAAAAGTCCTGAATTTGGAGGGCTGCTTCAATATGAAATAACCATTTAGGAAAAATGTACATATCCATAAATGTATAGCTTTAAAAGTCTATTGTATGGCCACTACCTTCTGCTTATTAGGTAACTGTATTCAGCAGGGGAAGGCTGTAAGTCAACAAGTCAGTTAAAAATAAAACTAAGGATAGTTTTTGCTAAGAATAGGAGAAATTTCAGACCTTTTTAGATGGCTTTTCTTCAGGTTGCATTTCATCGACCTGGCCAGTAGGTTTATTCAGCAGTGGACACTCTGATGGCTTTAATCTCATGATCTTTCTGCAAGCTTGTCTTTTCTTGTGCCTGCAAAGAGAAAAGGCACTGCAGCAGGAGCTGGGCAGCTCACTCCTTGTGAATGGAGGCTCTGTTCAAAGTTACAGCTCAATTAGGGAGGATTAATCTGTGAAAACAATGAGATCAGCAGATGTTCATGGAGGAGAACCCACAACCACTTCGTCTGCTGAGGCTTCTAAAACCATGCTGTGCATTTCCAAAATGGGAGGGGGGGTGGTGAGGAGGGAAGGAAGGATTCAGTAAAAAATACTTTCTTTTCCTTTAAAGTGCCCAAGCACTAACATAATTATAAGAGGAAACAATGAGATTTTTAATTTTCAGTGGCAATATAGAAGGAAAAATGCAGAAGAGAAGAACAGCTGAGAGAGTCTTTAATCAGGGTCCCCTACAAAGTCCCAGAAAAAGACACAAGAGGTCTGATGAGACACAGCTGTACTAATCCTTGCATTAAAAAAACAACCCCAACATTCAGGAAAAAGGGGATATGTTCATGAAAGACTGATAATGCAAGACACAGTTGGCTGCAGAAGATTAATGCATTGAGCAGCCACCACAACAAAGGGCCCAGCAAGGGACCTGCAGCCACATCCTGCCACGGGGCTACACACACCATCACCCAGGCCCCCAGTCCCAGCAGGAATGGGGGCTGGGGCACGGGGACATGCCTGGGGCTGGCCTGGCTGTAGGGACAGTGACAGAGTGCTCATCCTGCTCCTGGGATGGAGCTGCGTGTCTGGGACGTGTCTTCCTGGAAAACCCAGTGTGCAGCAGGAAAGCACTTTTGATAGAAAAGGAACCCAAAGCATTATGTTCTTCTGAAACATTTTGACTGGGAAAACCCAACAAAATTGCCTTTTCTGGGGCTTGCTCAACCAGCTTTACCCTGAACATGCTGCTTTAGGTCGTGCGTAATCCCCACCAAGCAGCTGCAATATTAAAGAAGAAAATCCACATTCCTCTTCACACAGAAGTTTTATGGGTTGTTTTAGAGGGTTTGTTTTTTCCTTCCTGGTGCTGAGCAACGCAGGGAGACCCACGGCACATCCCATCACACACAGGCTGAACTGTCCTGCCATTCTGTCACGCTGTAGAATGACTTGGATGGGTTCCCAGCTGAGACCGCGGGCAACGTGATCGCGGCTCGGGGCACCCCTGGCTCTGTCTGCCCCTGCTCCCTGAGGCTGGCTCCATGCCCAGGCCCTGCCAGGGGCTCTTCTGGGCCACAGCTGAGGTGCTGCCCCAGGAGGAGGATTCCTGGGGTGGGTTGAGCAGTCTGAGGGGATGGATGGATGGATGGATGGATGGATGGATGGATGGATGGATGGATGGATGGATGATGGATGGATGGATGATGGATGGATGGATGGATGGATGGATGGATGGATGGATGGATGATGGATGGCACTGCAGTGTTTCCTCACAGGGAGCTTTGGGACCTTGTGCTCCCCTTCCTCCTCCTCATCCAACTCCTGCTTCAGGAGACCTGGGAGCAGCCTGGGACCCCCCTGCAAACCTGGGCAAGCCTGGAGCCCAACCAAAGCAAAGTGAACTTTGACTTCTTTAAGAGATATATCAGCACAGGCTGAACAAGTGCTTCTTTCAGCATGGCTGACTTTGCCTTGTTTTAGCTCTGATTTACAGTTTAATTTGCCTTTGACACCTTCCTTTTCCAGCTGCACATTTTTGTTCATGAATAGCCACTACCTTCTGGCAGCATTCCCTTGCATCCATGAATTAGTGTTGTTTCCTCTGTTGTTTCATCATTTGCAGGACACAAATCACAGACAATTGCAAAGAGTTGGATCCTCTTTTAAGGAAAACTCGGTCACTGAGTTCCTATCTGTCTAGTTTTCTAAATAAAACTGATTTCTGAAATTCCCATATGCTGCACAGGATGTTTTCCACGTTCACCATGAAATAGTTCAATGGAGAAAAGAGGGAGTTTTGGGCACTGGGATTGCAACAACCACAACTGACAAGGCTTCCTGGCAAATATCAGGTGGTGACGTTAGTTCCAAGCACGCAGCAGGGAAGATGTGATATTGGCACTGGGTGCATTTTTAACACTCTTCACATTTCCAGAGCAGTTAGAAGCTGTCTGGAGAATTTCTGGCAAACTGTCCTTTAAAACTACCCATGTGGAGCAGCGCTTTCCTAATTGGCAATAATAACCCCCCCGATTAACATCTCAGGGATACACATCAGGAGTAATTCCAGAGTATCTTGCAACCAGACTGGCAGTATTTTGCCTGGCGTGCACTAACCCTTCCTCACAATCTTTTGAAATTTACTGTCTAACCAGGAAACATTTAGAATTCTTTGTACCTCTTCCAAATCAGCGATTGTAAATATAAATTTTTTTTGTGTTGCTCTCCTAAGCAATGAAATTATTTTGCAAAACATGCTTTTAAATTCACATTGACCTGGACATCAGGATGTTTAATTATGTTGTCTTTTGAGTGTTTTAATTTCTCTTAAAAAAAGTGTTAAATATTGTCATTCTAAGTATTTAGAACTCTGTGGCAATAAATTCCATTCATGCTGCTGTCAATTACCAATCTCCAAAGTTAAGAATTAATTTTAACTCAGCTTGTGTCTAACCTAGTGAAAGTAATTTCCAGACTTCAGTGAGGGGGAGCATTGCTTCTGCCAAAAATGTCTTTGCTATCTCTGGTGTATTTATGCCTGTAAACATGCATTGAAATCACAGTCATCCCTGCAAAGCTGACCACCCCAAGAAATGCTTTTACAAGATGTTTTTCGGAACACGCTCAAGGCATTGGCTTGGGTGGACTTTCTTAATTCCGTGCTGTCATCTCTTCCTGCTCTGTGCTGTGCTGGCTCTGCTGTTTGCCTTTCTGCACTGTCTTACTCGTGGCTGTTGGAAAACAATAAAAGAATCAGGATATTCCTGGAGCATCCTCTGAAACTGGTTTGCATTAGTGCACGTGTGAAAATCTGTTTTTGGCTGAAGTGGCACTGGAGGGCTGCTCTGACTTCAGTGTTGTCACAGCAGGGACCTCTGGAGTTGTCTGGTCCAGGCTTCTGCTTGAAGGGGCCCTGTCACAGCCACTCCATGAGGTCAAGCACAGCTTCATCCAGCCTGCAGCTCTCAAACAGCCATCCATGAATACCCAGCCTCTGCACAACCTGTTCCAGTGCTGTTCATCCACATCCTTCAGGAGAGACGATCTGGTGTTCATTAACTCATTTCCAGAACGCGACGCTTGCTCAGACCAACACTCAGGATTTCTACAGAAAAACCTAGGGAATTTCAGAATTTCAGAAAGTCAAGTACTTTGTTAGGTCTAAATTTCCTTCCTTAGAAGCTGAAGGTGTCATTCCTGAAGTCCTGACTATGAGCGGAGCACTGGAATTTCAGAAGTCTGAATATTTGATCACCAAATGTTATGCGTGAGCATGTGTTTGTGGGGACACTCACTCACTGCATATGTTGGCGTGCTGAGGCTGGTCTGCAACATTTAGGGTTTGATCAGAAACATATTACCAGGCTTGTATTCATATTGAGCTTTAATAAACAGAAATTATTGGAAATTTTACGGGAATTCTCTCAGGGAGATAGATACAAAAATGTGAATCCAAATGAGTTTCTTTCTGTGCACTGATTAATTTTTTGTAATGACAGGAATGCTCAAGGTCAGCCTGCTGGTGTAAGGTGTGGAAACACAAATTTGTTGGTTCCCAGCAGCAACCTTAGAATGAGGAGTTCAGGAGAACAGAAAGAGCTGATTTATGGTGTGACAGCCGTGCTTCCAACAAACCCACCCAGGCCTAAACAAAAAGCCCTTCATTCCCTGTTAATGAACACAGTTACTTCTAATGGAGCCATGGTGGACAGCAGTGGTGTTTAAAAAGCAATCAGATCAACTAATGCTTTCATTAGAATAATGATAAGTGCATCAAAGGGCCACAGTGCTCAGCAAAACACCTCCTGCAGTGCATAAACAGCACCACCACAGGAGATGTTGATTGCTTTAGACACGCTCCCTTTGATGTATTTATCAGTTAAATGTATTAGTTCTGCTCCGCAGCTGCGTGCAGAAATAGCACGGGAAGACCAGATTCCACGTGTGCTACATACAGCACCACAGCCTCTGAGCACCAGGATCAATAAGGAAAATTCAGACACTCGGAGTCAGCAGTGTGGATGTTGACAACTCATGGCAGCGCTGAAACTCCAGCTGCCTTCATGGGACATTTCTGTCTCAGCTAAAAAGGAGCACAAATTCCAACAACACCTCATTATGCCAAGAAGTTTTTTCTTAGGGGAAATATTGCCTAACATTAGGATGGAATTCATTAGGTCATGTCCTCAGATGGGAGAATGCTAAGCCCCACTTTGTGCTTGTTGTGTGTGTGTATTTATTTGCCTAAAAGTTACTATTTCTTCTCCCTGGGTTTTGATCCTGTGATTTAGATAATTACGTGGTGAATTATTGTGCACTAGGTTCAGCTGAGATCAGTTCTGTTGGAGGCTGTTAGTACATAGTGTTCATTTGTCTGCATCCATAATTGCAGATGTTGATGTCTGCATTTATTTCAGCTACTGAAATAACCTTTCTTCCTGAAAAGAGCCATTTATAAAGTTTTGTTTTTAAAAAATAATTTAAATACAATTGCAGCCCACAGACCACCTAACTTGAGACTCTCCTGTTCTGTGGCTGATGCTGCTGCCTTTTCCTGGTGCTGTGCAATTTGGATGTGGAGCATGGGAGGATAACTGCTGAATTATCACCATGCCTGACACCGTGTACTGGGTTTTTGCACCTCTTTTGCTCTTTTTTTTCCTTTTCATTGCAGAACTATGAAGGATAGAGTGATAATTACTCTGTGTGTGTGTAATTTTGTGTTAATTCATGTAACACAAGCAGGTGGATCCAAGCATCCTTGTTTAGGCTAAGGTTTGTGAATATGGGATAATAATAGAAGTTAAGGTTTTGTTGCATGTCATGAGTAGATTGAAGAAATAATTTATGAAAGTACTTAATTAATTAATAATTTCACTTGTTTTCTTGCAAACTAAAATGCTTATTTTGGTTTGTTGGATATTTCACCTAACACTTTTAGATGCAGAAGTTCATGGATGCTGGAACTTGGTTTTCCAGAGCAACCAAACACAAATTTGCTGTGGAATACAACAGTTAACTCATCTCCAGCAGTGCAGACTTCTCCACGTGCTCCCCCTCGCTGAAATAAACGCCAGACCTGGTGTGGATCCCCAGGAGCACAAAATCAGCAGTGACTCCCAGCTCCTTGTGCCTTTGTGCCCAGGAGTGAGGGGATGTTTGAAACATCTCAAAGCTTGCTCAGGAAGACACCTCAGTGCTGCTGGTGCTGTTGTGACAGCACCAATTAATGAGAAATGAACTATTTGCATCACTGAAAAATATTTGTAAGTACTGAAACATTGCCTCCTGTAAAGTGCATCCCTTGTGCCAGGGTTTAGGGATGTGGATAACTCAACACTTGCATCGTGTCATTCCTGACATCATTTTAGCCAGGCCAACAAATGCTCATCTAGGGGTGAAATATATGGGATATAAGTCACAGATTGCACAAGATGGGAGAAATTCCTTCATCATACCCTTTCCAAACAGATTTTTTTCCTGTTTGAACTTTTAGTTTAATTTTTAAATGTGTTAATCTCTAAGTAATTATCAGTTAATACTGATAATTGACTGAGTGTGGCTCTTAAAATATTATATTGTTGATCTTTTATTTATAACTCATCTGAGACTTAATTATTTATTGGTTACATTTCATGTCACATTTAATAGGGTGATGTCTGAGCATAGGAGACTTCCCTTAATTACACAGGAAATCTTCTTTAAAGGCAAGTAGCTTGATCAGTCCATTTATTGTAAGCTATTATTCTAGTCATACATTAAACAAAAAGAATCCAGGAGAAAAATTGTCTTCTGAAATCTCTGTGATTTTTATAAGGTCAGAAAATAGATCTCTCAGTTATTTGCCTGTCATTTTCCTAAGCCAACAAGTATGATTGTTTGTTTACAAATATTCCCTATTTGCACATTGATTAAGGGGTTCCTTAATGCCAATATACACGTTACATACATATCAACTGCTAATTTCCATCATGTCTGTCACAAATAAATCTGGGTTTATATAAAGACATCCTCACTATTTGCCTGTTGCTGCTCAGTAGCGTTGATTTTAGTATTTTTAAAAAACTCACCTCCAAAGAAAGTACACACTTTGAAAACCTGGAGTTAAATACAAATTTCCAGAGTTTACTTGGACATCAGGACAAAAAAAACCCCAAACAAACAACAAATTGAAAGCTTTGGATTCCTCAAGAAATCCAGTTTTTCTTTGAGCTGAGGAACCTTATGGGTTGTTTTGTTGGTTTTTTTCCCCCTGGGGCATCCTTCCACAGGACACCTGTATTCCTGCATTGCTCCCCAGCTGCTGTGACATGTTTTTTAGATGCCTGCCTGCATTAGATCTGTTCTATATGCTGCTGTAGGTGTGGCTGGATTTCATCTGCCAGGAGAGAAGCCTGGCTGGCTCTTTCTGTTCATCTCCTCTGCTTTTCCAGGTGTCTTGTCCCGTGTCCTTCAGTACAAAGCCATTAGGTGACACCTGCACAGACACCAGGCTCCCTCCCCAGAGACAGTGGGTGAGTTTAACCTTTCATGAGTTTCCAGAGGCAAAAGCCAGGTGCAAAAAGGGGAGGTTTTCACAGCAGACAGTGCTCTGCTCCTCCAGTTTGCAGATGGCATTGGGATGTTCTGCTGAGAGGAGCACGGGGCTGGGCTCCTGCCCATGGGCACCGGGGAGTGACCATGAAGAGAATTGTGGGGTCACTGCCCTCCCAAAAGGGGAAATTTCCTCCTGGCGTGGACACAGTGCTGGATCCCTCACAATGCCTGGAGGTGGAAATACTGCAGGAGTTAGCACAGAGCTCCCAAATCTGAGACAGGAGCCTGGCCAGGGGCTCGTGTGGCTCCAGAGGATACGGGAGAGGCCTCAGGAACACAGGCACAGCTCGGTCAGAGGGACAGGGCAGGGGGATCTGCTGGGACAGGGAATTTCTGACAGTGCCTGGGGGGTTACAGGGGCGAGGAGAAAAAATTAAAACTTGGAGTACATTAGAAAAGAGATCTAAATGGAGGTTTCTACTTGAAAAGCTTGATGTTGGAGGGTCAGGACCCGTGCATATCTCCCAGTTACCTAGAAAAAGCAGCCTGTTAACCTTGTTTTAATTGGAAAGTGGCCCTAGCTTTGAATTCACATCACTCCTGGAAGTAAGATCTGATCCAGATTAGTATCAGAGTGTGCTAAAGCTGCCTAAGAGCTCAAATCTCATTTAGAGATTGCCTTCATGTTCTCCCAAAAATGTCATATCACTCAATTGTTATGTTTTTTTCCCAGGTGCTGGAGACTATAAAACACACTAGATGTCTTTTCAGTAATGTGAAAAGTGATTTTTTTTTTCCTCAAGATTATACTGCACAGGGAAAACATTGGAGTTGAAAAGAATTTTTAGTAGCAGTACATGAGTCTGCCACAAATAGGAGAAGGAAAATAAAACAAAATGGATTTATAAACCGTAAAAGCACTGTCAGGTTTTTAAAATGCTGCTGGGTTTAAAGCTGCACATGGCTTTTTCTTCATTCTTCTTGGTCCTGGTGCTCTGTGCTCCTGACAGAGTCCCCCTAAACAGGGAGGGCTGGTGATGTGCCCCACACCCCCGTGCTGCTCCGGGGGGATAACCTGGAAAACCACAGGTTTGTGCAGAACTCAGCTTGCCTTGCTGTAAGAGAGAGCAGCAGTGCCCAGCCCCAGCTGAGGATGTGGAAGGTGCTCTTACTGCATGGACAGTATGGAAAAAGCTGGCCTAATGCATCTCCTGGGGGCAGGTTTTCTGAGCTTCCCAGCCCTGGAGGGGTGAACAAACCCAGGACCTGAGCTGCAAACGTCTGTTGTTAATAATAATAGTAGTAATAATAGTAATAATAGTAGGAAAGCAGGTGGTGGGAGGTTGATAAGAACACAAAAGCTGGGCTTGGAGCAGGACAGATCAGCCACTGCCACGGGAATAGCAGTTGAGTGGGCTCAGTTCTGGTTTAGGGCTGAAACTTTAGGCTGTGGTGTGCCAGCCCCTCTCACAGGGTGGGAGATGCAGCTCTGCCCCCGGGTGTGCCACATGCCCACGGCTCTCCCAGCCCCTGGCCAAGCTGCCCTAGCCCTGCTGTGCTCCCTGGCTAATCCAGCCCGGGAGCAGCACATGGGGCTTCTTGAAGGCTTCTGAACCAGCTGGATTTGGGTCTTTTCTCAAGTAGAGCTCTGTCTGTGCGTGTCCCTGGCCAGCCCTGCAGCTTCCCCCAGAGGGGATGAGCCTCAGCTGGCCCTGCCCTCCCAGCCAGACCCCTCGGGCTTTATTCATCTCCTGCCTGGCTACAAAACCCTGCAGGGGGAGAGGGGCTCTGGTGTCAGCTCTGAGAGAGCCACAGCTCTCTGCAGAAGCCTCTTCAGAGGTTTTGTTCCCCTTCTCTCCAGCGTGACCTCTGCTGTCCCTGCACAGCTTTAGCCAGGGGCTCTCAGCCCTCACTGCTGCTGACACTTGAAGCTCTCAGCAACACGTGGAAATTAAGAATAATCCTGAATTGCAACATTTCCCACCCTTCAGTCCCCTGAGGCTGCTGGGAGCCACGCCGCTCATTGCCTCAGCTGTGTGCAAGTGGGAGAATTCAAATTGCTAATCAAAGGCAATCGTTAAGGACAATGATGGATTAAAACTGGTTTAATAAACAACATTACGTTCTCCTCTTTAGCAGAGCAACCGAGTCATCACATTAATCTTTGGAGGCTGGAGGGGGCAGCACCGTTCATTGGAAGTTCACTTCTGGTGGGGATTCTTCTGTTTTCTTGAGCCTTTTTTTGTTTGTTTGTTTATTTGGTTGATTTTTTGGGGGGTTGTTTTGGCCGGCTTTTCTTATACATCTGAACAGAAAACCCTGTGCTTTTAAACCAGGTTAGTCCTAAGACTTATTCCACGGAGCAGACGCACTGGTTTGCAGTAAGTGAAATGTTTCTGAGCTGATAAAATGTCCTGTCTCCTGGAAAACGCCCTTGCTGCTGCCCAGCCTGGCAGCAAGGGCTGTGGCCAGTCTGTTGCTGTTCAGTGTGTGCTTGCAGGAAATGCTTTTCCATTCCACTGCAGCAGGTACCTGCTTTTCCATTCCTTTGCAGCAGGTACCTGCTTTTCCACTCCTTTGCAGCAGGTACCTGCTTTTCCACTCCTTTGCAGCAGGTATCTGCTTTTCCACTCCTTTGCAGCAGGTACCTGCTTTTCCATTCCACTGCAGCAGGTACCTGCTTTTCCATTCCACTGCAGCAGGTGTCTGGAACTCAGCCCTGCGGGGCCGGGCTGCACCCCTGAGCCCCCCATAACCACAGGAGGCTGAGCACCCCCATCAGCCTCACCCACATCCACAGATCATTTTCCCTCCCTGCTCTGGCTGGAGATTTAGCTACAGCTTGAAAAGAACAGAGCCGATCTTAATGAGAATGCATTGTCTTGATTTGCATATTAGATGAGGTAACTATTGAGTTAATTTATACCTAAGATGGTTTTTATGGCAGTCTACGTGCTCCACAGTTCTAGTCAATATGTTTTACACACTGACTGTGTGTAGTTTAAAGGAATAATGTGAAAATATATTATTTTGATGGTGAAAACAAAAGGGGGACTGTTTCTGTTAGTTATATTTGGTTTGAAAATGTTAATAATTTGAAAGGCTTTATACTCCTAGCCTCCTACTCTGTGAAGACAGGAGCAGCTGTGAGAAAGGGCCTACACCCAGTGTGCAAGCTGGGAGTGCAGAACCTTCCTCCCAACTGCATCTCTGGCAGCCATGGAGGTTCTTGCTCCCCTCAGCTCCCACCAAGTGCAAGGAAATTCAGAGATTTTCTGGTGGCCTGTGCTCCTCCTTTTGCCTGGAAGGGATTGCAGGAGCAAAATGTGGGTTTGGAAATAAAACCACAAAACCTTAAATAGTTTGAAGCATTTCTGGAAAGATAAATCAGAGGGATGTCCAACATCTGAACCACCAGAACAGGGCTTTGTGGGTTGCACAGGATGACTCATGTAGAACATGTTGTACTGAAAACATCCGTTTGGGAAGGCAAAGTACTCCTGTGGATCCACTTAATTTATTTCAAATAATGCAGACGTAGAGGGTTTCAAAGAACCCAGAGAGTTTGCAAAAAGGAACAAAAGGTGCTCCGGGTGTTTTAGAATTTCTGCTTCCTCTGTCTTCCCTCTCCAGCTGTATTTCCTCATTATAGATGTGAGAGGAATCTGCCAATCCTATTGACATAATTTTGTTCTCTGAGTACCTTCTGATTAGAACCCTTTTATTTCGGAGAAGGGGAATGTGGGGGTTTTGTGTAGAACAGAGGATTTTAATCAAACTTTGTATCATGAGGCACTACCTGTGTGTCCACATAACATTGAACATGCTGAGAAACAACATTTTATTAAATAACTGGAATTTTCAGCTGTTTTGCAAAATGCTGGGCTTTTTCTTACACTTTTTGGCTTTTCTGCCTGTCCACTGTGGTAAACGTTTGAAAGGCCAAGCCTGTTGTCCAAAGCCTGTTATTATTAAAATGCTGTTCTGGAGCACAGCAGCACTGGGCATTCTATTGTGTATTTTACAGTAACAGTCCAGTCTGTTCTGGGAAACAGCCTTAGTGGCACTTTGGGACTAGAATTGTGGAAAATGCATTTATCTCTTTAGGTCAGCCTCACTGCAATTCCCTCTGCTTGGTTATTGGTGCCCAGATCTGAGCAGGGAGTCACCAAGGCTGGAAGAGACCTTCAAGATCCTCCAGTCCAAGCATCAGCCCAGCAGGGCCATGGTCACCCCAAATCCATGTCCCCATGGCCACATCCAGACCCCTCTTGGACACTCCCAAAATGGTGACTCCATCCCCTCCCTGGCAGCTTATCTTCACAGAGTGCACAGAATATTCTGGGTTGGGAGGGTCCCCCAAGGATCCTCGAGTCTGTCTCTAGTGAATGGCACAACTAAGGGTCAAAACCACAACCTTGGCTTTGTCAGCACCAGCTGAGCTCAGCCCAGGGCCTGAGCATTCCTTTGGGGAGAAAACAGCTGAGATCTGGCAAGGCTGGGCAAGGACAGCACCGGGACTGCTGCTGCTGCTCTCTGTGTCCCCCTTTGTCACACGGCCCTGGGAGCTGCTCTCATCCCCTGTTGGACCTCCCCTGCTGCTCCTCACTCTGTATTTAGGCATTAATTGGTGCCAGAGTTCAGCATTTTGGCTTCTCCTGAATTGTGTTACACTTTTTTTCTGGCTATTTCTCCCTTTTTTAGGGTATTTCTGTGTCAGCCTGCCCACACAGGGCACCTCACCTGCTCTCCTGACCAGGTGTGCAAATGTAAACTGAATTGGCTTTCTGGATTTCTCAGCTGTCCTCAGGGCTGCTTGTCCACCAGGGAACATCATCTCCATGAAAACTCAGTCTGAAGAGATTTCCATACTCTGAGAGTCCTGTTCTGAACCAAGGGAACGTTTTAGTGCCCAGGGAAAGGTTGTGTCTCATCACAAAGCTGATGTTGGTGGCACCTCTGTGTCACTGAGGGGCATTTCCTGAGTATTCTGGGACTGGATACACCAGAAAAGTAATGGAATATTTTCTGTGTTCATCTCCAGTTGGTATAACTACAATAAACTATGCTTTAACTATGCATTATGACATTCCTGCTGTAAAATCAAGAAATTGTACACAGTTAATTTGAAAAGCATTATTTCTTTAGCAGGAAGCTCTCAAGAAGAGAAACCTGTCTCCTCTGAAACATCAAACTGACATAAAAAGTGCTTCCCCATCTTAAAGCTGATCAGACAGTGCTGGGCACAGGATATTTTTAATATTTGCCATTATTTAATTTTATCTACTAGAAATTTTTCTAAGTTTCTTTACATAAACAACCTCAGAGAAATACAACAAAACCTGCATCAAAGGTGAAAGTTTGAAATGAATGGAACATTAGGCTTGGTGCTCCTTTCCCCCCCATCTTCCACTGGAAAAATGCCTGCCATTCTTTCAGAACTGCCACTGGAACTGAGCAATCAGTCATTCCTAAACACCTACTGAAGTAAGCTTTAGGAGGGGTGATTCAGAAATTTCAGGACTGACAGATCTTGCAGAAATAGTTTCTTCCAGTTCAGCTGAAGGATGAGATGCCACCACGTCACCTCAGAGACCTCTCTGTCCTTGGTGCTCTCCCAAGGGATGATTTTCCAGCTCCCTGGGGATGCTGAAGCAGTGTCTGTGTCCCCCCAGCCTTTGGAAGAGAAGGAGATGATGTTTTGTACTTTCTCCCTTTACTACCACAGGAGCAGATAAAAATTAACCTGTCTGAACTCTGTAATAGCAGAAGCTGTCACTGTATGCTTGTGCAAAGAATAATTTAAGAGGATGCTTATGGAGCCTTTACAGAAAGGGAAAAATATTTCCAAGTCTCAGCAAAATCTTTAAAAACAAATACATCTGCATTTGGGATGATTCAGAGGATAGCACAGGAAATAAATCAGGTGTAAAGGCTATAACAAGCATCATAAAAGATTCAGAAAGGTATTGAATTGGTCTGGATGAAAAGAAAACAAACATAAATCACTAGGCTTCAATTAATGTTGTGTCAGGTTTGTTTCTGGGTAGGTTTTTCCCCTGGTTAATAATGTTCCCTGAAAAGAGCATCCAGTTAAGGGGGAGCAGGGGATTTTTCCTGGCTCTGCTGCAGATGTCACAGATGTCACAGGCTGGCAGGGACAGCTGAGAGCTGTGACACACAGCCTGTGATGTCTTTATGCTGCTTTATGGAGCTCCCTGCTCCCCCGTGCACTTTCTCTTCTCCAGCACAACTGGCCCACGCTTTAAACTCATCCTTGCAGCCCTCCAGTTATGCTGCAGCTTGGTCCAGCAGGTGGGAATTTAATGTGAAAAATGCATTTATTGCTAGAGTTGTGTATGTGTTATTAGCAGCCTTTAGGAGCAGTTCAGATATACTGTTAATTTTTAAATCAAACAAAGTGTAGAGCTCACTGGCCAGATTGTTGGCCTGCTGTTGATTCTCTTTGCACCAAATGAAAAACAATAATTTGACTTTTATGTTTTTGAACTTTGTGATTATCAGTGCAAACACTTTGCTGTGATTTGGCAAAAGTCTCCTAAAATCTGCTGGGGTTTTAACTGGAAATTGAAACAATTGATAAAATAGATTTTTTTTTTTTTTCCAAGTAGTTATTTCCAGACTGGATTTCCACAAAGAATGTTACATCTTTATACTTTGTATTGCTTTAAGAGAATGATGTATGCGAATGTAGTCCTCAAAAACAATAATAACAAAATAAGACCAACCTTTGAATTTGATGAAACCTGACTGTAAAATTAAAAGCTATTGAATACAAAAAAGAATAGCAAGATAGTCAGAGTGGTGGCAGGTTATACAGTGAAAGAGTCATTGAGTAAGGCTCATTTAGAATGATTTTATTAAATTTTAAAGGAATTAAATAATCATTTATTAATTACCTCCATAAACTGAATATATGAGCTAAGAACACGGAAAATGGCAGTGGACTGCTGATTGCCTTTGCTTTCTGTCTCTAACAAAGCAAAGCTTAAAAAAACTTGTGTAGTTTTTCACTTAAAAATTAATTCCTAGAAGATTAAAGCAAGTTGCAGTGATGCAGAGCCAGCTAATTTCATGTGGTTTTCTGTGAGCAGCCCAGCTTGGCTGGGTGCAGAGCAATGAATCCAAGCACTGCACAGGCAGGTCCAGAACAGCTCCCTTGGTCTATTGCCTGTTCCTTGGGAAGGTTAATAATTGCAGTGTTTACTCTGAACCTTTAATGAAGATATCTCTGATTCCCCAGATTTCTGTTCAGCTAAGACTCAATGTCTTTGTGCCTCCTGAACCGTGCCCATTACAGAAATGGTTCCTAGGCTTTGTCACTGCTCTCTTGAAACTTAATATTTCCACTTTTGTTTCTTTATAAACATCTGAGTGCCTGAGGCAGCGGATGAGAAAAAGCTGGCACAGTAATCTCCCTCAAAGTTCTCCCATTGCTGTGTCTTTTTCACATTTTCAAAATTCAGAGATGAAAAGATCCCTCTCAGCCAGGAGAATAAAAAACTGTCCTTCTTTATTAACCTCTTGAATTAAGAGAGAATGTTCTGGGGAACACAAGGAAATAAATCAGTGCATCTCAGGGAGAGGAGAGGAGAGGAGAGGAGAGGAGAGGAGACAGCCCTTTGGTTTTGGTCAGGTGTTCACAAGGTGTCTTTTTATCAGTGCAAGGAACTGGATTCTGAAATGCTTTTTTTTTTTTCTGGAACTGGGCACTGGAACTGGGCAGGAGTTTGCTTTGGCAGG
>VZSE01014216.1:64846-143514 GCA_013398275.1 Promerops cafer | reverse complement strand
AAAAAAAAAAAAGAGGCAAAAGAAAACAAATGCAGTGTTTTCCTAGGGTTTGAGGAAGGAGGATAATGCATAATCCAGCACTTGGACACGAGAGTGAAAGTGTTGGTAGCAATGTGTAGAAAGATATGGCTGTCACTAGATATGATGCAAAAGCAGAAAGTGGAGAATTAATATTTTATATTAGAAAGGAGGGAGGGATTGGCTGGCCAGGTGTTGCTAAAGAACAAACCCTGAAGGGACTGGAGGGGAATACAGTGGTGTACAAAGCAATGAAAAGCAGTTCAGAGTACATTGATCTGATCTCCAAGGTGAGGCAGAAGCTTTCTGGATGTGAACTTCTGGTGTGCCTATATCTGAGAAGCTGATTTGGCTGCCCTGGGGGAAAATATTCCTTCAGCTGACCAAATCTAAATGGGGAATTCAGAGACAGATGGGGAACCAGGGAGAGCTCTGGATGAAAGGGGAGTAGACACAGAGTTCTTGAAATAAAGGGCTTGAGATCACCAAAGTCCTTTTTTCAGGGGTGTGAACCCAAGGTGGGAGCACAGCAGAGAAGTTTGCTGATGCTAAAGTTGAAATCAGCAGCAGAGAGGAGAATGGGAGAATTGTGTAGGAGGAGTGAGTTGTCTGGGGAGTAGAAGAACTGCTGGGATCACATTGATGATAGGAAATGCAGGACTTTGTGGTGTAACAGGAGAATTCCTGCCCTGCGTGGGAGGACTTTGGGGCAGCGAGGAGATGAAACAGCTGGGTGTGTTTGTGGGGCACAGTGTGGCTGTGGCTGGGAGAAAGGAATGTCAGATCCTCCCTGGATGGGGCAGGGTGACCAGGAGAGAAGACTGGCACTCTTGGAAAAGGCATTGATGAGATGCCACTCGGAGTGGTACATAAAATACCCTGTTCATATGCAGGACGTGCATCGATCAGGGACAGCAATGCCTGCTGGAAAGAGGAAACGTGACCCCAGCAATCCTTGGGCTGAGACACAGCACTGCTCTCTGGGCTCTGCAGCACACGTGAGAGCCAGCTGAGACTTCACTGCAGGCTCCTGGAGGAGAAGTCAGCCCAGGAGGTTCTGGGGGGGCTGGATTCCCACTGGAGCCCTGCAGGAGAGGGACTGGGCTGGTGGAGCTGGGGCACTCCAGCTGAGCTGGCCTGTGACACCAGAGCCTGGGGTGGGGGCTTTACACCTGCTGAAATCAAAATAAAAAGGTGGAGTAAATAAAACAATAGTTTATGTTACAGTTACACCATGCATTGGAGGGAAAGGAGGGGTATTTCCATTTTTCCATTGTGTCTGGTTACAGCAATCTTGGCAAAACTCATGGGCAGGGAAGTTCACAAATTTCACTGTGGTTGTGCCTGGCTCAGGCAGGGACCAAAGCTGAAAGGTTTCCAGTGCTGTTCCCTTCTCCAGAACTTGTACCCCCACAAAAGGATCAAAGCTATCTGAGCTATCTGACAGCTAACTCTGAATTTAAATGGGTTCTCTGCTTTTTGTTGTCTTGTTATTTTTCCTTTCTTCTAAAGGAGGAGTTGGTGTTTTTTAAAGATTTTTGTGTTCCTTAATTGCCATTGAATTTGTCATGCTGCCAGTTGCAACCAGAGACAAAAATGTCTGGATGAAGGAAATACAGTGAAAAGGGTAAGTGTGCATATTGAAGCAGTTAAATAAAAGTTCTGTCTGAAAAGAAAATATTCCCTTTGTTTGCCACGCTTACTAAGCTCGAGGAGATTTTACCTAGATATTAAAATCATTATAATTATTGTTGTCATTGTTACCATTATTGTTGTAAACAATTCCAGGGTCCTCTATTGAAACTTAAATTTTCCTGCCAGTTCTGGTGATAAAACACACTTCTTTTCATGTGCTCCCCAATGCCTTGTGCCATGGCTTTCCTCGTGCAGCACAGTGGGAGAGCAGCCTGGGGATTTACTCATCATGTTTAATGTCAGGAGGAGTATTTCCTTTAGGTCTCCTGTCACTGGCAGCAACAAAGCAGCAAGGAAGGAGCTCTGCAGCTCCTCTCCTCTCTGCAACAGCTGCAGCAGACAAAATTCTAAAGCCCTCAATTCCCAGGCATGAATGAGCTATAAAAACAATGTGTCAGAAATGAAAATTGTTCCATCATAATTTTTCACAGTTCTTTTTGACAAAAGCCAAACAAGTCTCATGAATACACATTTCCTACAACCTTATGCATTATGTATCAGGCCATAGTGGGAGTGTTGGGAATTATTTGTCCCTCGTAAGGGCCTTTGAAAGTGCTCAGTTGGTAAATAACCCAAGCCCTAGGAGTAGTAGGTACTTTTTTTTTTTACATATTATATTATCTGTGAGTAAGGGCAGGCACGCACTTCAGCATTCTATCTTCTGATAAATCCTCAGATCCAACAATAGCTGAGTGCTTTGGATCTTCTACCATGAGCTGTACTCTCACCCTCCCCAAAATGATTCTGAGAAGTCAGAAGCTCCCAGCAGAGGCTGTGCCACAGAAGGTGCCAGAATGTGGTCAGAACAAGCGTTGAGCTGTGCTGGGCGTGGTGAGCTGCTCCTCATGTCCCGTGGGATTTTCAGGTGGCAGGGCCCAAACCTGGGTCTGCAGTATTTTACTGCCTTGTTGCTGGGCCAGGGCTCTGAGGGTGAGCTTTGTAAAGCTCTGTGCTCATCAGCCAGCGTTTTGTGCTGGCGTTTCTTGCTCAGAACTCCTGCTAATCTTTTGTGCCTAAGCTGGGCTCTGTCTGTAAGCACCAACAGAGATACCAAGGGAGTGAGTGATGAACAGGAGCAGGAAATGGGCTAGGCCAGAGCGTGGCTCCAAAGCTGAGCTTCCCTTCCAGAGGGTGTAAAATCCAGGGTCAGGATCAGCCAGGGGACGCTGCAGGAAATTCCCCATCGCTGTTGGTCAATGAAGATTTATGGTGCTTGCCTCAGCAATAATTTACTGATTGCTGCTGCCTGACTGATGCAGACACGAGGCAGCTGAGGGCTCCAGTTCATTGAAATGATAGGGCAGTTTGCTTTTAGGTGTCACTGATAATTTGCTCATGTGATTATGATTTCACTTTCCCCTGGCTGTTCCTCCCCCGGTGGGAGCTCGGAACACTACAGAAGTGAGAGGATAAATTAGCTGCAGACAAACAACATATGTTTGTATCTGCTCTATAGCCAGACAAGTATTTTTAGTGAAACCCCATCCAACTTGTTGATCCCTGTTTGGCTGAGGAAAATGCTTAAGCCCTTTAAATCAGGAGCTACTTTTGCCTATGCAGCTGTTGGATATGGACTGTAATGGGGCTGTAAAGTGTTTGAGAGTCCCAAGATGCTTCTGTAACTGCTAAAAATGGTTCATGAAATACAAGTCCAGTGCTTCAAACACAGGGAATTGCTCAAATGAGTATGGACAGAGCTGCTCTGCCTGAGGAGCAGTGCCCACAGCAGAGCAGTGATAAACAGATTTTGGCCCCAAGTAACTGCAGCCATTTCCCTAAGAGTGAGCTCAGCTCTCACAGCAAATGCTGCCAGCTTTAAATATGATCAAAGTCTTGTATTTATTTTTTTCCCTTCACATTTCTATAGCTTTAAAGCAGAACTGTAACCTGTGCACCAAAGAGAATTGGAGCCAAGATGAATGTCCCCCTTTGTTGCTTGTGAGGCAGCACTGCAGCTTTCCAGAGAGCTGCTCTGCTGCCTGTGCAGTGCCAGAGCTGTCAGAAGCATCCAGGAAAACCCACAGGATGACTCCTGAACTCGCTCTGGTAGGGGAGGCTGTGAGATTTAACTGAGGGTGTGAAAAGGGGAGCAGTGATGTCTTTCCCAGCAGCTCTCTGATGTGGCAGGAGCATAACCAGCATCCTTTATTTATCCTTTATTTATCCTTTATTTATCCTTTATTTATCCACTTATCTAAAATTAGAGATCCCCATTTTTAAATGGCAGACACTTGACTTATTTGTATAGGTGGCCTGAATCAAAACAGTTCTAAGAGGTTTTGATTTTATGGGAATATGCCTCTTGCAGTATGATAAATCACTGAGCACTAAAAGGTGCCTCACAAAACAGCTGACTCTTATATGCTATGGGGTCATTTTAAAACTCTGGTTTTAGTCTCTAAAAAAACCTGGTGACTTTAGTTGTCAGTAACAGTAATGAAAAATTCAGCCAATCCCATTAACTCACTGAGTGCATACAGTGAGATATATCATAGCATATATCTGTACCATAAGTTAATACTTACGTGAAATTACCATTTTTCACAATTTCAGATGGAATGATTGCTTCCTATATGAAGCAGAAGCAGAAAGAAAGGCTGAGGCCTCAAAAATTCATTCCTATAATTCTCTGTGGTTTTCCTTTTATTATGAATAATGAGTTAAATGTTTGGAAAATTTATTTAAAATATTTAGAAAAGTATCTGGCTTCTTAAACCTCTTCATCAGGCTGTTTACAAGGACACTGCATGGAATTCCAGTCCTTAAATTGAAGTGTTTCTGGGAAAGGAGCACTGTATTCTATGCAAACTTAACCTCTCTGTTTAGCAGTCATATTAGATATCCCAAAACCCTAATTTTTTCTGCTTTATTTCAATAATCTTTCAAAATGCAGACAAAGTTGTCATGTTTATGGCTCCATTCTGTAGGAAATTGCTGGTTTCATTAAGAGGGTCCCGGCGTAAAACATTTTATTTGAAGCTGTAAGACTGAGTTTATGATGGCAACAAGAACTTAATCACTTTTCAGTTAAGCCTGAGTGGTGCTAAAGCTGCTGAACATAGGTGCTCACTGTCCAGTGAATAAGAGTTTCTATTTTATTTTCTGATGTTTTTAAACGCTTTCAACTTGACTGCAGTAAAGCAAAGCAAATCAAATAACTCTGGGTATGAACTGGTCTTTCCTGCATTGAGTCTTTGCATTTGTGTTGGGGAAATTCCTAAAGACAGGACAGGAACAGATCTGCAAACACCCAGGGGGCTCTTACTGCAGAGGTGGGGTTTTTAAATCCTGACACAGGGCAGTTACTGCAATCTGTGCTCTTGGTCTTTCCCTAATTACTCTTGACCTGCACCTCCTTTGGTGGCTCTGGGAAGATTCTTTGGGCTGGAAGGGACTTCTAAACCCACCCAGTGCCACCCCTGCCATGGCAGGGACACCTCCCACTGTCCCAGGCTGCTCCAGCCCCAGTGTCCAGCCTGGCCTTGGACACTGCCAGGGATCCAGGGGCAGCCACAGCTGCTCTGGGCACCCTGTGCCAGGGCCTGCCCACCCTGCCAGGGAACAATTCCTAATTCCCAATATCCCATCCAGCCCTGCCCTCTGGCAGTCTGAACCCTTTCCCTCTTGTCCTGTCACTCCAGGCCCTTTTAAATAGCCTGAAATTCTTTTGTTTTAACACAAAATTAAAACTCTTCCCTATAGAAATAGCCAGACATTTTTATAGTGTACTTAATTATTCTTAGTGTCTTTGAAATAAATAAATTTGCCATCCGTTGGTAATTTGGCAACATAAAGGATTTATGTTTTATTTTCTTTCAGTCTCTTTCCTGCTTCTACATTTTTTGGAAGCTAAACTGAGCTGATAGCAGAGTGGCATTAAATGAATGGATATGGATTATTAAAAAATGTTCTTGCATGAAAGGACCAAAGCACTGGGGGCTGCCTGGAGAAGCAGAATTCCCAGTGTCTCCACACATTGCTAAGTACAGGCATTATCTTCAGCCCCCTTTTGTCTGCTGTCACTGTGGGGCTGTGTGTGAGGTGGCAGCAGTGACGTGCTGCTGTGGCAGCTGTCACAGGGGCAGGACATGCCACCTGCTCTGAAATGCAGCTTCCACACTGCTCACCGTGCACTGGGAGCACCAGCAAATCCACATCATCCTGTGGGACTGGCAGATTCTGGGGTTACACCTTGTGTATCATCTAGTGCACTCTGGATATGTCCTTGTGACTTTTCTGAAGAGTGATTTTTCACTGGGAAGGCCTGGGCCAATGGCTGAAATCCTGACATTCTGGCAGGACAAAAGCTCCAGCTAGGACAGACCACCTGCCTCAGCTGTGTGTCACACTGAAGCTGCCACGAGGCACCATTTTATTGTGCAGAGCTACATAATGGGGTGGAACTAGTGGGAAAATCCAGATACGGGATGGTGGGGTTATCAGACAGATTTCTCAGCAGTGCCCATGATGGAGCAAGGAGTGAGTGCTGCTCACACAGAACCTACTCAGCTGTAACTTATCCCTGCTGCTGCTCTGGGGAGGGATGCTGCAGCAGGTACCAGGGAGGGGTTGCAGTGCATTAATTGCAGCCCATATCAGGCACCTTTGTGCTGGGAGCACACGTGGAGGCACCGAGAGGCAGCCCAGTGCCTGCAGCCCAGTGTCTGCAGCCCTGTGCCTGCAGCTCTGTGCCTGCAGCTCTGTGCCTGCAGCCCAGTGCCTGCAGCCCAGTGCCTGCAGCTCTGTCCCTGCAGCCCAGTGCCTGCAGCCCAGTGCCTGCAGCCCTGTGCCTGCAGCCCAGTGCCTGCAGCCCTGTGCCTGCAGCCCAGTGCCTGCAGCTCTGTGCCTGCAGCTCTGTGCCTGCAGCCCTGTGCCTGCAGCCCTGTGCCTGCAGCCCAGTGCCTGCAGCCCAGTGCCTGCAGCTCTGTGCCTGCAGCCCAGTGCCTGCAGCTCTGTCCCTGCAGCTCTGTGCCTGCAGCTCAGTGCCTGCAGCCCAGTGCCTGCAGCTCTGTGCCTGCAGCCCAGTGCCTGCAGCTCTGTGCCTGCAGCTCTGTGCCTGCAGCTCTGTGCCTGCAGCCCTGTGCCTGCAGCCCAGTGCCTGCAGCTCTCTGCCTGCAGCCCAGTGCCTGCAGCTCTGAGCCTGCAGCCCAGTGCCTGCTGCCCAGCAGCAGCTGATGACCCCCGAGCCTCCTGCCTGACCCACCTGCACAGTGAGGGGCCTGGCAAAAGCACCTTGGATCTCGAGGAGCTGTAATGAATTGACTCAGCACCCAGAAGTCAAGGGGAGCTGCCCTCAGTGCTGCCATGATGCGTTTGCCAGGGCCAGACTGGTGTTTCCAAAGTCAGGTTCTGGGTACCAGGAATGTCAGAAAAGAGTAAAAATCACCAAGATAAGCTCAGTGAGATTTGAACTGAATTCAGTACCAAACCAAAGAAACACGGTTGCTATCATCTGCCTTTGCCACACTTCAAGGAGTTAATTTGTCAGGAGGATACAGGATTTTTCTTAGCAAACATGAAATTATTATATAGCAGCACTCACACTCCTGCTGCTGGGTTTTTGAATTTTACTTAGGAGTTCAGCATCTTTGCTTGCTCAGTTTTCTTTGAAGGGACAATTGGATACCATGTCTGGGTTGAAGGTCTTTTCTATCAATGGATTGATATTTCTGTGTCATTTATTGCTTGGAACCAGTAATTATTTGGTGTATACTTGCATATATCTAAAGTAATTCATCCCAATACTGCAGAAGAATAATTTTTGAGCATTCCTGAGGGATTTGTAGAAAATTTCTGATTTCTTAATTGTTTTTCAAACGTAGGTGACATTTGGTGGAACTGATGTCAGCTCCTGTCCCAGGCACTGTGAGCACACTGCTCTGTTGGGATTTCCCTGATCTCTTATCCAGTGTCTGCTCCCAAAGCCCAGGGGTATTTTTTCAGTGGGCTGAAGTGGTGGTCTGTAATTTCAGCGTGATTAAATTAATTGTGATTTCTTGGAGAACAGGAGCTCTGGGGCATTCTGGCCATGAGAATGTGGAACATGAATTACAAAACACAATACTAATATTACTAATTAGAATTGTGATAGCTTTTTCTTTCACAGGTTCATGGTAAGAACAGAAAGTGTGACTGATTAAAAACAGTTTAATGAGGATAGAAATAGTACAAAATTAATCCATTCTCACTATACTCTTAATACTGTGATCTTTGCAAGAGCTTTTAAACACTTCCTAATGTTCCAAATCTGTGCTGTAATACAGAGCTGGCAGGCAAAGAACTGCAGCAGCCTTAGTTCTGTTGGGGGTTTTTTTCATAGAAAAAAAGTAAAAATTTTGTGTGAGAAATTTACTGAAAACAAGCTGGTTAAACAATATGTAAGTTTTTATTATCTGTATTTTATTATTTTATTCTATTTTACGTACTTTGGGACCTGTGGATTGGTGATTTGTTGGCTGTACTCCCAAAAGCTCTGGGTGTGTGAATTATAGAGTGAGTCTAGAGAATCCCAGAGTCATTCAGGTTGGGAATGAGCTCCAAGACTGAGCCCAGCCTGTGACCAAGCACCACCAAGGCCACTAAACCTTGCAGTGAAAAGGGTGAAACCATTCCATTATATATCAATATAATCGTTCCTTTGCAGCAGTTAAATTATTTACCAAATGAGGGATTTGTCCTTAGTGTCTCTCTCTGTCATTCTGGGAGGAAGTGGCATCATCTCATGCCCAGAGGGGTCCCCAGGAAAAAGGGGGTGCAGAAAGGGAACAATGAGCTGCTCCTGGCACTTGGATGGGTCTGGGGTGGGAGCTCCAGCTCCACCCCAAAAACGGAGAAGACTCTGCTGCTTTAGATACAAATCCAGCACAGGAGGAATTTACACATTACCCTTCCCCAGCTTAAAACTGGTTTGATTTCCAAAGGCAGTGTTCGGACACGAGGCTGCTTCTGCACTCTGGGCTGCTTAATTTGCTTTTACTAGTTTTGTTCTTATTTTATTTTTTTCTTTCCTCTCTCCCCTTTATCAGACAATAATCTCTTGTGTCATCACATGCTGGGTTTTTTTCTCTGCCAGCTTAATTTAGTGACAGGTTGTCAGTTAAACTTCTATTTGGTTGTAAGCAATAAAATCATGCATGAGATGTCCTTGGTACCTTCATCTAATTTAACTAATGACTGTGTCTGTCATTAGGATCCTCTCAAACAGGTAAGATGTTGTCAGGCTGTTCACAGTGGTTCTAACTCTATTTTCCATCTTCATCTATTTAGTAAAATCATTTAAGGCTGCAGAATATCCTCATCTCTTTTGTACAAACACACTCTGATCCCTGGCTGCTGGTCACATTTTCATCTGTTTGAAATCTTCAGTGAAAAGGTTTGCTGGGAGAGACAATAAGCTCAATTTTAGCTAGAGATGTTTAATTTCTGTCTGTTTAATGATCCAGAATTGTGCCCACTGGCAGAAGAAAACTCTGTTATATCTCAGTGGCATATTTGCTTCTAGAGAAATTTTGCTATAAAAGGATTCCCTCTTTTTCTGTTCTTCTAACTGCACTGACATATTTTTACCTGTTTGACCATACAGGAGACATTTTATTAAATAAACTGTATCAGCTGCAATCACCTGGAGCATATCTGATCACACCTCAGTGGAGGTATCCTCAAGCCGGTGATGGCAGCATTCCCTTGCAGTGCAATTATTAAATTATCCATGTTCCAGCATTAATTTTCTGGGGCTGCAGAATATTGGCTGGTTCTTGTTGGCTCAAGGCCCGTGACCTGTGGGACAGCAGTGATGAGGCACAAAGGTGGATTTTCATTTTAATGGGATGTGGGAGTTGATAACACAGCAGATTTCCAGGTTTGTTGTACCAAGGGTGGCTGTGCTTGGGGAGGACACTCAGTAGTTTATTAAAACTTTGCTGTGTGGTCCCAAGAGAGACCTTTTGGTGCTGGTGCAGGTTAAAACCCAGCCTGGTGCTAAAGGGGAATGGAAACACCTTTGAAGCATCCTCTGAGCTGAGTGCTGCAAGGCAGCTCTGTCTCAGTTCTGGAGTCAGGAGCCATTCCCTGCTTGCTCAGTCACATTTTCCACCCTGCAGAGGGGAAGGCACAGGGGTCTGCAGCAGTGGCTTCCCTCCCTGCACCACTGGCACTGGGCTTCCTGCAGGCTCGTGGGCTGTCCCTGAGGCTGGGATGGAGGCAGCACTGGGAAGTGCTGGCTGCTTCTTTGGGAAGGGCATTGGTTTAAAAAAACTTCTGGAGCTACCCTCATCTAAAGGGGCTTTTGTGTGTGGGTTGTAGTTTGCTCGTTTGGGTTTTTTTGTCATAAGTTGCTTGAAGGAGCTGTAGACCTGCTCCAGTCTCCTGACAAAGATGGGAACTGAAAATGGGCTGTTACTGGAAAAATAACTGGTGGAAAACCCCAACCTAACAAAAAAAAAATATCAGTGCTTTAGTCTACTGTGAAAATTACATTTTTTTCCTTACAAATGGAAGAACAAAAGGAAGAAACTTTGCTTTTTTTATTTCAATGTATTTCAGATTTTTCCATGTGCTTTAAACTGGCTCTGTCTTCCTGGTGAAGATCCTTAAATTATCTTCATTAACCATGATCTCATTCCAATTTTTAGGATGGCTGTAACAACTACCATCTTAACTCCTCTTGGTAAAACCATCTTCAGCCTACAGCAGTAGGACTTTCCTGCCTAATGAGGGCTGGCTTCAGAGAGATGCAGAAAGATCTTGTGAGGTCTTCTGTGATTTGGCTTTGAGATATCACACAAAATTAAATGTAGATGAGACCATTGTGATTAACAGGGGTGAAAACTTCATACATGAAGTGAAAATATTGCCCAATACCTCTCAGTAACAAGGTAAATCTATGAAAATTCAGGACACAGCAATAAAGTTCTATAAAAGTACTAATTTAGAGTAATAGATAAAAAAGAGGTCAGATATTAGATATTGAGGAAGGCATAGCAGAGGAGCCTCATGACACAGCTCTATAAATCTGGGACTCATCAGCATCTTGAATTCTGTGTGTGGCTCTGCCACATCAAAAATGATCCCACACAGCTGGAAAAGGGTCAGGAAAAGGAAACAAGGATGATCAAAAGCAGGAGATGGCTCGTGGGCTGTGAACAATTAAGCTGGCTGGGGCACTTCAGCCTAAGGAGAGATGAGTGGGGCTGGGGAGGGAGGTAGGGATGTGTGCTGTGGATTGATCACTGGGGAGATTGGCTGCTCAGTGCTTTTTGTGAGCAGAAAGAGGAGCACAGTGGTTAAAGACACATCAGAGCAAGCCAGGGCCTTGTTCACACCACGTGTGGGTGAGCTGTGCAGAGCTCCTAGCACAGGATGCCCTGGCTGCTGAGAGCTTGGCTTCAGTGCTTGCTGCAAACACAGAGTCCTGCTAAGTACAGAGAAAACAGCCCTTTGCAGGGGAAAATGCAAATATTGTTGGACGCTGAGAAAATACCATAGGGAAAATAGAGCAAATGTCACTTCATGTGTGTCCTGTACACAGGGCTAGGTGCTTGTTCCTGCTGGTGCTACAGACTGGCTGATGGAGCAGATGATCCTCTGGTTTGAGCCTCTGTCCTTACATCCCATCCCCTCCCAAGTTCAGCTCGTGCACTACTGAGTGACTTAGGAATTTGAGAATTGAAGCCCTTTCTGCTGAGAATTTATATTCCCAAATCTTTCCCTTTTTCCCCCTGTGCATACCTGCCCCTGGTGTTTTTGTAGATCCAGTCAGTGTGCTGATGCTGCTTTTCTTTGTGGTGTGCAAGCATTTATTAAGTAAGTAAATATATCTATAAAATAGGAATTTATTTTCCCTTCTTCTAATGCTACTGAAGGAACGTGATGTCATCAGAGAGGTGCTTCTGACCATCCAGAATATCTTGTAAAAATTGGAGGCAGGACATCTCTTTATGGCACCATAAAAATAATAAATCCAGCTCTCTTTTTTACTGTGTGTTGTTTGGTCTGACTCCAGCACTGGGATGGAGCTGACATTCAAACAACTGATGCACCCATGTACATCAGAATTAGTCCTGTCTTGGCACTGAGTTATACACTGGGAAATGCTCCTCCTCAGGAGTTTTTATGGCAACCAGAAAGTTTCTGTGTAAAGTTTGGGTTTTGATGAGTTCATGTGTTCCTCCTATTTCCATGAGCAGCCCTATGAAGGAAATAATTAATAGCAATTGATAGTTCAGAACTGATTGTCCTGCTGTCTCTTGGAGAAAGTGTGTTTAAGGCTGCACAACACCAACTGATTTGGGTTTCTCATTAATCTGTTTAATAACTGGATCATAGCCAGGGAAATTAGCAATGACAGTGGCAAGATGCTGGCTAACACCTTCATCACTAAAATATTGGTTCTCAAGCCTTTCCAGGGCTGCTCTCTCTGAGTCCTGTGTGATCTCTGACCCACTGCAGAATTCCTGAGGAGATAAATGTTTGGACAGGTAAGTGTTACATATCTTGAGGTAGCCATTTCTGTGATTTTTGTTTAAATAATACCCCTGAATATGAAACATTTGGATGTTTCCTTTATACATCAGGCCAGAGGCAGATTTATCATCCAGTGACTGCAATTACTTTGGTATTTTGATAGTCCTGGCTAATTTTCTTGCATGGTCTCTTATTCTAAGGCTGAAAGTATCTGGTATCAAACAACACAACAAAAAAAAAGCCTTGCAGTCTTTGTATCCAAATATTTTTCCAGGACAAAAAAATAATAACTATACAAGAAAAATAAACCACACATTAATATCACTGACAAATTTTGTGGTTCCATTTGGAAACCTTCAAGGCCTGGGCTTTGTGAGCTGTTTAGAAACCAACACAAACATCTCTGAAATATTTGGTTCTGGGAAATGAAACTGCAAAACAAACAGAATTTTTATATATGTGTCTGTAGAAGGAATGTCTGCCCTGTGCTCCTCTGCTGGGCATTGATGTGATCTCACCCACCAGCAGCTGTCAACTCCTGGAGTGAAAAATACCCGAGTTTGTTTTTACCTTCCATTAAAAAAAACTTGGTCGAAATAAGTTTTTTCTCAATTATTGAAAGAACAATATGAATAATTAAAGCTATTTAAATATTTTTAATAGTTAATTAAGGAAAAAAGGGCAAAATTCACTGGATTTGGCTTGTCTGTTCCTAGTTCCATAATGAATTTTGTTTTTCTTTTTTCATTTTATGCCTCATACCCTTTCAAGTTAAATTACTGGAAAAGCAGTAATAAAAAATAACAGCTTTTGTAAGGTATTTTTGTGTTTTGCAGATTCTCAAAAGTCACCTAACAGTTTGGGTGCTTTTGATTTTCAGAAAAACTTTCAGAATTCTTTCAGCTGCCTGATTTTCAGTGCCTGGATGATGAATATTTTGAGAAAATCGGGCTTTGTGATGAGTCACAAATTCAGTTCCCTGAATCACAATAAATTTTTAAGAGATTTTGGCCTTTTCTAGGGATCATTAATTTTACTTTGGCTATCCCAGAACAGATTTTGCAGAATATTGTCAGAAATTATTGTCCTGAGACCTTTAAAGGAAAAATTAATTGTTATACTTGATTTTTTCTCTTTTCATTTATGCTTTTTTATGTATGTCTTACAGGAGTCTTAGTTAACCAACTCACCCATAATTTAAAGTGGTTTTACACAATACAGAATTGTTTTTATTCAGAAACTGGGAAAATATAGGAAAACACTCGAGAATGTAAAATGTCTTTAATATTCATCTTTTTCTCTGCTTCTCAAAGTGTTCCCTTCACCAGCCTGGGCTCACATTAGGGATGAGATGGTTTCACTCCTTGCTCAAGAATTTGAAAGAAAGTATCTCAGATAGCACAATCCTTGTCATCTCTCTAATTTCTTGGTTGCTGATATAAATTTGCATTCCTGCACTGAAGCTATTAGGGATTTACATAAACTAATATTTTTGTGGGGCTCAGAATAGCTGAGGCTTTGGCTATTGTCCAAATTGTCATTTTCATACCAATGTATTGCTCTCTGAAGAACAGTATTTGGAAAATTGACTTCTGAAACTTGATCCCTGACCCAGCCACTTTGATTTTCAGTCACTCACTGAGGGCCAGGGGCCTACTAATGAAGTTTGAAGTTAAATACACTTTCAAGCTTTAAATACCTAAATTAAGACTTCAAATTCTATCTCCGTTGAATATTGCCAGTGTGAAAATAATGGCCATATGTTGTAGGTGGTGACTGAAGGGAAAATTAACACAAGCCATGTTATATTAATGCTGCAGTGCTCATTAAATCAGATTAAGAGTCTCAGAACGGGGCAGGAAGCTGGAATAATGGAGGGATGCAAGGGATGGGTGAAACCATGGTCAAGCAAAGAAAGAATTAAACAGGCCAAACCTTCAAATGATTGACTCATTTATATTGCTTTTCCTTCTTCAAGGCTTTCCCTAAGGACTTTCATAAGGAAATCCACAATCCTTTCATAAGGAAAGCCATGAGCATTAGGGGTTCTGTTTAGTCCTGTTATTTAAGGAAGCAATAATAAAAGAAAATAAATAATAAAAGAAAACAAAGGACCTTTAAATGCTGTGGATTCCTTGCTGTTCTGACCCAGCCACGCAGGAGATGCAGCCCAAGGAGAAGCCAGCAAAGGGCTGCCAAGCTGGGGAAGTGTTTGGAGTGCAACAGAAGCCCAGGATGTGACCATCTGCAACAAAACCCCTGGAAATGTCCTCCCTGTCACTTCAGAATTCAGTACAGTGGTGTGTTAAGTGACTCACTGAGGTGCGGTGCAGTTTGCTGGATGAGGGCAGAATGATTTATTGCCACAGAATATTGGTTATAATAACTCTTCAAAGTCTGTAACGCTGCAATTAGATGTCTCCAATTTTCCAAAATTGTTCTATCTGCCCATGAGAGTCTTGTGTGTTTATTGTTGTCAGACAAGGCACCCCCCATCCCTGATTTTCTCACATGGCCTCTGCCCGGGTCACGCCGGGAATGCCGAGGGAATGGGGGAACATCCCATGATGTGACAGTGGGACACAGCAGGTGGCACTGCCTGCCAGGTGCCTCTCCTCCCAGTGTTTCCAATTCTAAAAACAGCTCAAATGAACTACAGAATGCCCTAGAAGGGACACAGAGCCTGGAGTGTGAAACTGGGCAGGACACACGTGACCAGCATCTTGCTGAGGGGAGGACAGGGCTTTCCTCTGCCAGGCTCTCCTAAATCCTTTGGGCTCATTCTGGGACCTCAACGTGAATAACTAAAAAATGTAAAATGAATGACATGGCCAAGCCCAATATTTGCTTGACACAGTTTTAAACCTTCACCTTAAAATCACTGATGAATTTAGAAGAATTTAGTCCCACTAAATTTGATGGCTTTTCAAATTCCAGACGTGCAGTTCTCAGGGGGACTCTGTCAGGGCCAGGGGCAGGAATGGCTCCCAGCTGCTTCTTGATGGGATCCTTACCCCTCACTGACCCCACAAATTGATTTTTTCTATGTTTGTGAGAGCCATGTTAAACTGTGACATGACACCATAGAGCAAGGAAAAAAAAAACCCACAAAAAACCAAAAAAACCCCAACCTTTTCGATGTGACGCACACTCATATTCCCAACTCTTTTAAAATCATATTTTTTCGGGAACAGAATAGGCTCTTTGCCTCTGTTTATATACATCTGTGTGCCACCCTTTTAAAGTTTTTACAATGTGTGGAGTGAATGCCCCAGCGTCCTTGGCTGTCTTTAAAATAACAAAAACCAGGTGTCATGAATTAAGAGAGGAAACTTGAAGGATCCTGTTGCAAATGACATACAGCACTAAATTAGAAACAACTCAGTCCAGACAAAGGATTTTTTTAAAAAGAAGGAAAAAAAAGTAAAATATTGAGTAGATTTGATACCAAATTATAGCAGAGGCAACTGACAAAGTATTTTCCTGGGGTAAGTGTCACAACAAAGCAATTAATAAAAGGAATTCAAATAAGCAGCCTGCTTATGGCTCCAGACTGAGTGCTTCAGACTCTGCATCCTTTCTCATTTGTATGTAAGAAAAGCCACTGCTGATTAATTGTTTCAGCAGGCAGAGAGATTTGTGCAAGCAGATTTAACAAATAATTTCCTTAGTTTCCCTCAGTTTATCTTCCACAGAAATGTAACCATGTATCAGTATCTAAAGCCTATAAAGGAGATTCCTCTGATCACAGATGTCAAATTTCATAAAAATGAATTATTTCCATAGGAGAGAAATCCTCCCAAAATGCTAAAGGAGATCACATTAAAATGCAGAAAGTTTGTAGACAATGTGTCTGTCTGACCTCTTTGTACTGGAAACACAAGATTCTCCTGCTGAGGTGCTGCCTTTGTCCATGGGACATCTTGCCCATCTACAGGGATGCTCTTTGTGCCACTCCCTAGGGAAACACTGGAATTCTGGATCCCAGATCCTATCAGTCTCTCATGGTGCTTGTTGCTCTATTTTTTTAAAAATATTTTTGTGGCTTTTACTTTTATAAAAATCTGTTTCCTGGGGTAATGCCTGCTTGTGTGCACATTTGAGCCACTGATTTTGCTTTTGTTTTAAAAAAGGAAAGAAGTTCTACATACTGAGGGGAAGAAGGGCAAGTGCTTTGTGGGAAGGCAGTCAAAGGAGCTGCTCAGGGGTATTTGATAATTATCAGGGGCAAGCTTTTTACTGTTTATCATATGCTGGTTAATTTTATCACCAGGATATTCACCTTCTGAAACAATTTGCAGGAACAGAGCTGATGTGCATTTTTGATGTCGGAAACATCTTTATTTTCATCCAGCCCTATTTTTTTTTCATAAAAGTCTGCAGCTCCAAAAAATTAAGAGGCTCAGGAGGCTGTTTCATGTATATTTTTATAAAAGCTCTGACCTGGGAGCTCAGACCCCTCCTATTTTGGTGACTGATGTGTTCTTGGGAAGGGATCATTGCAACAGGCACACAAAATTCTCAGGCTGGCAGCGACGTGGAGATCCTCAAGCAAAGCTGTTGCTGTCAGGGAAACAGGAGCATAATTTACCAATGTTAATAACTTCCCTGAGATATTTTGGGAACACTTCTAGCTCCATCCCTTCCTGAGTGCCTCCCCAAGGCAGGGCTGCTGGGATCCATCTGCACGGGGGCCATGGCTTTTTCTGGCTGACACACAGACAGCAGAACGAGTTGGAAATCCTGCTCCTTCTGTGCCACACTTAATAATGGAAAACCAGATAAATTGGAGCGAGCTTATTTCAGTCCTTCACTCATGGATCACGTTTCTCAGAAACCAGCCAGAAATAGTGAAATAAATTACACCAGGGCCTTCAAAGGAGAAGTGTTTTCCTTCCACTGGAATCCAGTCAGTGTCTTCCAGGGCTAAACAAATACCAGGTGTGAGCTGCAATGAGAAACACACAGTCCAAGAGCTGCCTCTGGTTCACACGCCAGCGCTGAAGCTGAAATGGGAGCTTTGGGCTGATTGGGGCCATCTAAGGAGTTTCCTGGTCCCGGCCTCAGACGGAGCACTGGGGAGGGGGCGGCTCTGCAGGCCAGGAATGCGCCGGGATTCGAGCCCGCTCTAATGGGAACCAGATTTCCCTCGGCTGGGGAATGGGGCTGGGCAAGAACTGCAATTTTCCCCCTCCCTGAGCACTGCAGTGTCCAGCAGCGCTGTAGGACGTGAGAAATCCCGAGCCCGAGTGGCTCTGGCAGTGCTGATCCCCAGAACGGGCCTGGAGGAGCCCGGGCAGAGCCCGGCGCGGTTTGGAGACCAGCCTGGAGTTCACAAAATAGCCACCAAAGCGGCCATTCTCCATCATCCCACCTGTCTCACCTCCCACTCGTTCTCTGAAAGCCACCAAAGATTCCCAGCACCTCTTTTCCCGGGGCTGGAAGACCAAAAGGTCAGGGGAGGACCAAGGAGAGGCCAAAATTCCACGCGGAGATTCCCGCCTGACCTCCCATCACCGGGAACTGCTGTGACAAGGGAGGCTCCTGGCACAGCCTGGCAGTGGCAACACCTCCATGGGGCATTTGCCTGGAAAAATACATGGGTTTAGTGCTTGTTTACATGGACTTGCTGGGAAAAGCAGGTTTTGTTATGTTAACATCAGTATGTTGTTAGGAGACAGAATTTTTCACCTATCTTAAGGCTTTTTATTGCTCCCTATCTGGAGTTTCTGAATACATTCCCTACATGATGGATTGGCAGGAGATTTTTGTGGAGTTTCTGGCTCTATTATCCAGCAGTGAACTCTCACAGAAAGTAATTTGAAATTCATGATGCTGACTATCATATCAGGATGTGGCTCTGTGAGCTATGTTTCTTCAGATCGCTTTTCTTCTGTTATGAATAAAAAAACTTACCAGGGGAAAGAAAATGTTTGTAGGAATAAATATGCTTGGAATAGACTAAATTAATGACTGAAAATGAACAATGCAGTTCAACTGTAAGCTGCTCACAAACAAGTTGCCACAAAGTGAAATAGGTTATTGTTGTTTGTATGAAAATATATCTAATTGGGCTCTTGTTAGAATAGGAATAACTAAATTGTGTAGCTCATTGGAGTGAAATTCAAATCCCATCTTAATCACATGCTGCATTACCTTGTATTTCATATGCTATGTATCTTTACCACAAAACTATCCAAATATTCAAAAGACTTAATAATAAAGCAAAAAGCCTTTTCATTTGAAAACAGGCCACTGTAAATCCTCACCTCACAAATATTTGCTCATGTTCTGTCTCATAAGCAATGCCATTTGTTTTAAATCCTTGTGGTAAGTGCTGAAAGCTGAGCAGGTCTGCGCAATCCATTTGCAAACTTGAGCCCTAAAGAGCGAAGTACAGAAGCAGAGGACTTTTTACTGATAAACTTGAGATTTCTCTAAACCAACTTCAGAACCCTTTTGTTTATGTAAATGAAAATTTCAATTGTTTTATTATATTGTAAAAGGAGCTTTATATAATATCTGGATAGGTTTTGGAGTCAAGAAACTACAAAATGGTACAGAAAAATACATCAAAAACATCTGAAGCATGAGAAATTGTGGAACACCTTTGAAATACCCAGAAGATAAGGGCTGCTCCAGCTTCTTTCCAGACTCTCGTTATCTCACTGCAGGAAAGAGCTCAGTGAATAATCTGATCAGATTTTCCATTGAATTCCACTTCCTTGTGTTGCTGGCTCAAAAGGATGGGCAGCAAGGGGGGATTCATGCCAAGGCAGGCTGGGGGCACAGGAATGCCCCTGAATGCAAGTGGGATCGTTCTTAGCCCCATCCAAACCCTTGGAACAAATTCCTAAGGCACTGACCAACAAAATGCCAGTGTCAAAATGTGGGAAGTGGCTGACGAAGAGCACCTGTGCAGAAGTGCCTGGATTAGGAGCTGAGGAGGCTGAAATGAGCTGCTGTGCACTGGCAAGCAGGACTGGAGCTGCTGCACCAGGGGATTGCTCTGGCAGCTCCCCTGGGTCGGGCCCGGTGTGTGCAGGGTGTCCTTTGTGCCCTTCCCTGCCACAGGCAATGGGATTTCATCTGTGCACACGGGCAGGGGCTGTGCCCACGGGTACTGAAGGAGCTGCACAGCGTTGCAAACATTCCCAAATGTTTCCTCTCCCTCCTTTGGGCCTGTGGGATCAGCCCATGGAGAGCAGACAAGAGAAAGGAACACACCTCTCCCTTTGCTCTCTATCTGGGTGCTCACTCTCAGTTTGTGTTCATCACATCACCCTGACACATGCAAAGGAAAATATGAAGTGTTTTTTCCATGTTTATCAAGTTTTCTTTATGAACATGGAGCTATTTTTAGCCATGGTTTAAAGGCTTGGGTTATTATCCTGGATTTCCCTCAGTCCTGCACAGGGCCCTGACCAGAGTTACAGCTCCACAGCTCCTCAATTACAGTGGGATGGAGAATGTGTCCTGATCAATCTTCTGAGATTTCAGCGTTTATTTGTACTTGTTTGCTCATAATCTGCCTGTTCTGAAGTTCCAGACTAACTGGAGTTCTGTTCTCTGAAAAGGAGCAGATTCCATCCTATTGATTTCAGTTCTTTGTGGCAACTGGACCTGTGACATTGATTTCTGACAAAGGACTGAGCTGAATAATGGATGTTGGCACCCTCAGCACTGGCTGAAGTCTTGGGCTTGCTGGTAGAAATCTCTCCAAGTCAGGAGACCTTTTTTTTGCTTCCCAAATGGATGGATATGTCTAGGTAGGGACTCCAAATATTTAATCCAAATAGGCTGTTTAGAACTAGCCAGGAGGAGCCACTGAGCTCCTGCCAGGCTCAGGACATGCAGAGCTGAACTGGCAGCATTTAAGATGAATCTAAGGGAGATTCAGGCACCAGAGGGGATGATGAAAATAAATATCTGTATTTCTTTAGAAGAGCCGTGTCTTTTAAAAAATCCTCCGACAACCCAACAAGGGATGCCATCTTAGAAAATACTGCTGCAACTGGATTTTATGTCAAATCCTACTGGTTACAATCTTCACTCTGTGGAATGGGACATTTGCATTTCATTCTTCTTCTTACTGCAGCAATGAAGGTTTCTCCATGGGAAGAGCTCCCCAAGCTTTGTTGCTGTGCAGAATTAGGGCAAAACATGTAAAGAGGAGGACAGTGCTGATGGAACCCAAGGGTGTCTTCCTGGGAGGCAATTTCTAGGGTTCTGCCACACCTGATTGCCATAAAACCCTGGTTGTACCCTGCAGTAGAGGTCACTGAGTACAAAAAAAGCTTTTTAAGATATATTTGAAAACTCAGGTTTCATATTTCACAGAACACAGTAACCACAAGGCTACCAAGCCCCACTTCTTTTAGTCTCTCCAATGTGTGTAGCTTTCTTTTTCATTAAAATAAATTAGATTTAAGAGATGGAGTGTCTGCCTCTTCCTTCCAATGCATCCAAGGATGGAGCATTGATTGTGATGATAGTGAAACACACAATTTCCATGTAGAGAGACCATATGTGATTCTCTGCTGGTTTGTGAAATTTGAGTATTGCACAAGAGCTAAGAAATTCCTTGCACAATCTGGGCTGGTGACAGCCTTGCAGAGAACTTGCAGTTTGAATCTTCTGAATATTGGAAGGCTTCTAGGTAGAAATGTTTTGGCACGAGACGTTTACCTCGGGTTTTGAGTTTAGTCCAGGTGAGATCAGTAGAGATGGATAACCCTGTTCCCATCCCCTGCACCTCACCATGGGAAGCAGAGTGGGAGCAGCTGCTGGTGCTTGGAGGTCACCTGTGTGGGACAGGGCTCCACTTTCCCTTTAAAAAGCTGAGGGAGGAAAATGTCTGGGCTCTTATGGAGGTCTGTCCATGAAGAAAAGACCTCCCTCAGGTAAGCTGGTCAAGGAGTTATTATCTCTTAAATAAAACAGTCTGTCCTTGCTCTTTGACATAGTGATGTGTATTATATGTACCTTTTATTTATGTATATATTTATTTATGTTTGCCTCTTCCAGAGAGGGATAGATAAGGGGTGCTGGGGAATGGAAACTCAAAGTGAATTTTCCTGGCTGTTGAGCTTGAGATACTTGCACTTATTTCTTTGAGGGCTGGATACTAAAACTTGAGCTTTTTATTCCCTAATATAGACCCAGTCCATGGAAAAAAAGAGTGGAATGATATTTTCCTAAAGTTAAGATTGTTGTTTGTGCTGTTGGTGGCAATTAGGGTGGAAACATGCCTGCCCTGGTACCGAAAAATGTGCCTGTTATTTCTATCCTCAGAGCCATAGGACTATTAGTGCAATGTGTGCTTTCTTCCTCAAAACCTTAGCCTTAAAAACTGTGGTTGAAATTGGACCATTGGGGGTGATGTAAATGAGTCTTTTTATTTTTAAAGCAGAAAGGAAAGATTACTTAGCACAGTTACAGTAAACAAGCTTGCAGTGCTCTGTAATGAGCAAGTTTAATTGTTCTTCAGTCCCACTACTCATATGACATTGTACATAAAATACCATTAATTGAAAGCATTAAATGGCAGCTAATTGTTGTGCTTTTAATCTTAAAATAATCAAATGAGCTGGTGTGGAAAGGATATGGCAGTCTAAGATGGGAACAGTGTGATCTGGTGGGTTGTTACCTGAGGGTCTGGGATGATGTTACTGCTGGATTGGGAGGAGGGTTTTAAGTCAGAATTCACTGATGAGGGGGACGTGGAGTTTCTGAGCTCTCTTTTCTCTTCTGTTTGCATCACCTGGAGCAATGAGGTGTCTGAAAGTGAGTTCCATGAGGAAGGGTGGGGTGACTGTGGGGCTGCAGGGCCGGAGCTGAGGGCTCTGAACTTGACTGTGGTGGCGGCTGGAAAGAAAGTGTGTCCGTGTATTCTGTATAAACATAGGAACTTAATGTGCCATGAAACCAGATAAAATCCTCACTCCTGAAGGTCATCGAGGCACTGCCTGGGGTTTGACACCCAGCACTGGCAGCTGAGCTGTCCCCTGCAGCACCCTCAGTGCTGGGGGAAACTGCTGGTTCGAGCTGAACTTTTGATGAATTCTGTTTCCCCTATTTTCCATGTTCAAAGGATGCCTGTTCTTATCTTGTGCTCAGTTCCTGGGAACATACCCAAACCTAGCCAGACACTGGGAGCTGTCTGGGATGACTGGGGGGTCCTGGCTGTAGCCAGCCTGGTGCTGGATTACCAGATGAACCAGTGAGTTATGGAACTGGAACCAGCTGGGGTTTTCCACTGCCATCAGCAAAGGGAGGAGCTGACTCCCAGCCTGCCCGAGTCACCCATCTGCAAAACATGGTGAAAAGGAGTGCCTGAAGAATGAATATTGAGATTATTTTGAAGGTTAAAGGTGAGAAGATGATGATTTATCACCAGGATGGCAGCCATCACCAGTCTAGTGTTAGCACAGCAGCTTTTTGTGGAGTTACAATTTACAGCTGGGACTTCATCTGGGGTTTTCTTTGCCTTAGTTTTTAAGCTGCTGAAGTGTTTCTGGGATGCTGAGCTATGTTGCACCTCTGGCATGGCCAGATGTGGCAGGATCATTGACTTTTTTGCTGACTTCTGCGTGATATAAATAGAAATCTGCTGGAGCAGACCCTGGAATGGAACCAGTAACGGAGACTAGAGCCAGTGTTTCTGTTCCAGTTTGAGGTTAGCTTGTCCCTGTAGGTGAAGGAGTTCCTACAAAGAACATAAAATATAAATTATGTAGCACAGATATTTGTGTAAGAGAAAAATTGGCGTTTTCAGAAAGTTTATCTGGACTTTTGGAGTTCAAGAGAAGTTTTATATGTCTGGCTCATAGTCTATAAATTTCAAAGCTGGAAAAACCACACTTTCTCTTTTTTTTTTCAGTGTAATGAAGATATTCTCCTCTCTTTGGTATAATTGTATTGTCAAATGGAGGACTGCTCAAGTAATCAGCAACATAATTAGGGAAGCTTTTTTACTCACTCTGTCTTCAGCTGAAACACAATCTTTATTTCTAATGCCCTTTGCAGTAGGGCAGTTTTCTTACAGGAGAGGGAGGGAAAAAATCCCAACCTTTAATGAACAAGAGAGCCCAGGGAAACTGATACATTATGTTTTTATAACTGTCTCAGAGGCAGCTTCAGCTTTCCATTTTTAGCAAATAGAAACCAGGTTATGAGACTTTGAAGACGTGTTGGATGAAACTGATCTTTTCTTTCCCTTCTCATCCCCCGTTTTATTCTCCCTTTGGGAATTGCAGATTCCCGTGCTCTAGGACATCTTATTTATTAAGAGAAGTTAAACTGAGTAGCTGGAGAAAAGTCTGCCTTGGAACGATGCTGGCACGAGTGGCAGGGTTGGGAATGAGCAGACATGCTCTGAGGACTGTTTGATTCCCCCCACCAGGGATTTCTGCTGCATTTTAGGGAGAATTTCTCAGCTTTAGCATGCCATGATTTATTTATTTCTAGACACTGTTAGCTCTGTTTTCCTGCATCTACGACACACTCGGAGCTGTTGGTGACCGCGTGGGAGCAGGAGTTTAAAAGGGAACAGGCAGTTTTGGAGAGCAGGATGTTGCTAATGAAGTGGGTTTGCTGTTTTGCATCCCGTGGCAGAAAAGTGGTGACAGAGAGCAGCCCATTCACCCCCAGCCAGGCGTGGAAAACCCTGCCTGCCCTGGAGCCTGGGACTTCCCAGAGGTGCCTTGCAGAATGGCACACCTCCATTTTTTTCTGAAAAGGGCAGTAGATTTTTGTTTCTACTTTCCTCATTATCGCTTTGGCCTACAACTTCTTTTTTTTATATTTCAACAGCTGATAAACTTTTGTCTTGCTTCCACCCATCACCTCCTCTAATCTGCTTAAAATACATTAAATATATTCATGTGCACAAAATAAGTGCTGCTACAAAAATGAAAAGCAGTGACCCTCGTGCTTTATACAATATCCTGCAGAACCTTTTCTATAATAGCCCACTGTAAATTTTCATTGTAGCCTTTCTTTATCAGGTAAAACCAGATTCTTCTCTTCCTGGTTGCTTTTTTTTTAGATTTCATTTCATCTTCCCATAACCTCTGTTGTAAACACACGGGGTGGGTGCAAATCCATGGCTGGTTGTGCCAACACTGCAACCTCACCTTGTTTAGAAATTCTATGGAATCTTATTTGGAAGAAGAACCATTTGACCAAAACATACACATTATTTTAATGCATTTTCCTGATTATTTTAATGAATTTTCAGGACCTGTTGATTATAGCTGAGAGAAAGATACTGAAAATCCTTCTTTAGAAGGATGAAGGCGGTTTTTATTTTGGCTAGAACAAAAGAAAGACATATTTCAGAATTGATGTAAATTTAAAAATAAAACTTTAAAACTGTATAAAGCCACAAAATATTAATGATGTTTTAGTATAATTTTGATACAATTTTATTATTATATGGTCATACTGAAATGTGTAGTTAGAGAAACTGGAAATCTTGCCTTGTGTTTAGCCAGAAGAAATTAAAAATAACTTTTGGTCAAAGCCAATTTTTGAATTAAGTCTGGAATAAAACCAAACCAGTTTTGTGGTTTTGCTCTTCTGCCTTTATACCTGTAGTGTTCAATGTTATGGTGTTCAGAGTTTTTTGTTAGACTTACCTTGAGCCTCTGTTATTGATATTCCACATGTTTCTTCAAATCAAGTTAATTTTACCTTGACAATTTCTGGAAAAATGAGCACAATATATTTTAAACCTATTATAATATTTGACATTAGTTTTTACCAAACATTTTGATGAAATAACATGTAAATATATAAAATGAAGATTAATAAATGCTGAGTATTTTCTATAAGATTTTTTTCTACAGTGTAAGTAGTAAAATGTTTTTTCTGGTTTTTTTTTCAAACTGGATTTTTCCACTATAGGGAAATAAATTACAAAGAAGTGAGTGAAAGTCCCTTAACAAGGGGAAGCAGTCTCTTGTGCAATCTTTATGGGGATCAGATACAATCTGAAGGAGGTCAGATTTTACACACACTTCAGCACCATTTGGCAAGTCAGATACTGGAGTCATCCCCCAGAATAAATTGAAATACCTAAAGAGATCCAAGATTTTCTACAAGTGTCAAATATAATGATTCCAAAAGCATTGATTCTCTGCACATCAGTACAGATAATTTATAGTATTTTCTCTGAAAAAGATCTCATTTTCTCCACTAAGGTCTGAAAACCCAGCTTGTTCCTGGTGCCCCATTAATGACAGGACCCAGGGAATGGCTCCCACTGCCAGAGGGCAGGGCTGGATGGGATATTGGGAATTAGGAATTGTTCCCTGGGAGGGTGGGCAGGCCCTGGCACAGGGTGCCCAGAGCAGCTGGGGCTGCCCCTGGATCCCTGGCAGTGCCCAAGGCCAGGCTGGACACTGGGGCTGGAGCAGCCTGGGACAGTGGAAGGTGTCCCTGCCATGGCAGGGGTGGAATGGGATGATCTCTGCCTCTTCCAACCCAGACAATCCTGGGACTGAAGGTGTGTATGTCCAGGACTTGCCAAGGCCACTCTGCTGTGTCCCTGGGAAGCTCCTGTGATCCCCAGGGGAGGATGAACACAGCTCCACCTGCACACCCCTGCCCCTCTCTGGTCACTGCTCCTGAGTTCTAGTGCTAAACTCTTCCAGACCAGTTACTGGCATGAATTTCCTTCTTGGGGCATTGGGAATGGAATAGGGATCTCTGAACATAAGCAGGAACACGCTTGGGTAAGAATTTGAACTGCAGGTTGTGTTGGTATTGGGTGCTCAAACATCTTTCATCCTGTATTGGGACTTTTCTCTCTTTCCAGTCTAAATAGCAATGTAACACTAGTTCTAGCCATTGTAATTTCATGTATCTGCTCCCCAACAATGTCTCTGCCTCTGACAGACAAAGGAGCTGTGGAACACAAGGTGACTTGGCTCGTGTGATGTTTCTGGAAGCTGCAGCACCACCAGGAGAGGGGGAAAGCGCTGTGCCCAGGCTGCAGCTCCATCCTGGACATGGTTGGGATGGATCCCTGTGGCACGGTGTCCTAGGTCAGGGGCAGACCAGAGCACACCAAGTTTAGGTCACAATGTCCTGAGGAAGAGCTCTTGGCACAACAAGGGAATGTTAAAATGTGTGAATCCTCCTGCGAGAGGGCCCAGCAATCATGCTGGCTCGGGACGTTTGCGATCTTTAGCAACTCTTCCCTTGAGTATTGTGAGGTTTAAAAAGTAATTATAAGCTGGCTTTGATTTGTGCATCCTTAATGACTAAAGGGTAGAAAAGATATCAAACAATGTTACTTGATTCACAAAAACAGGGAAGATTTTCCTGTGGCTGGAATTGGGTAACAAGGAGAGATCTTTGTTTTTAACAGTAACAGCAGCAATTCACTTTAGCTGCATATTGTGTTTCTGGTGTTATTCCTGTAAATATAGCAGGGAGAATGTGTTAGACATTGAAAAGGCTCATCAGGAAAGGAATCCTGTGGGATTTGAAGCCTTCCTTGCCTGTTGCACACTCAAAGCACACACTGAAATGGGGTTTCCAGCCTGAACACGTTCCAGACACTCAAAAAATGGGGAATACTGCAGCACACTTCCTGCTCTCAAACATACCTCAGTAAAGTTGGCTCAGATGTTTGGGCAGGATTGCTTTAACCTCAGAGAAGTCAAGGTTAGGCTTTGAAGGATGAAAGAAACCAAAAAATGGAAAGGTTTCAGAAAATGGTGAGGGCTTCTTATGTTCTTAATCAGCTGAATGCTGCATGTGGTGGTTAATGCTTTTGATTTTTGGCTTTCCCTTTTTGTCCCTGTTCCTTACAGAATGACAGACAAGTGAGGGAAAATAACATTTTTAAAAATCACTGTTCTACGTAATTTTAGCCACAGTCTGAAAATTGCATTCTGAAGATTTTAAAAGTTCTTTTAGAAACTTTTATTTCCTAAACTGTGCTTTTTAACAATTAAGAAGTGTTGAAGCAAAGAATTCTTTGGAATGCAATAGTTTTGGAGTAGCCAGAAGATGGAAACATCTAAAGTTGTTTCAGATTAAATTCTCTATTGACAGCTCCAAATATTTTCTTAATTTGTGTGTTTAAACCAGAATACTTTAGATATTACTTGGTTGTGATTGTGTTGCTTTTGTTTGAGGCACCTAATAGTGATAATTTTTTTTTTTTTTCTTAGTTGCTGTGAAGATAAAGGTGATTTAAATATAATCTATCTTCTAAGTCACAGTAAATGATGAACGTGTCTCAAGAGTGTGAGTAGCTCATTAGTAGTAATGGTTTGAAATCTTTGTTCCAACCCACAGAGCATAACCTGTCCTGTTCCCCACCTTATCTGACACCCTACCTCCTGCCACAGGTTAGAAACCCTGTATTAACAAAGATAGGTCCTCCAGCTCAGAAATTCCTTTTACTCATTGTATTTCCAAATTGGTTTCATTTAGATTTATGTTTTCAATTTATGAACTTCAGTTCTGTTTTCTTCCATGGCTGTGTCCCTGTAAGGCTTTGGTAGCGCTGGGTGCACGAGTGAGCACATGTGGGAAGCACAGGAAGGAAAGGAAAATATAAATATAGTTGTAATTTGGGGCTTAGTCTCTCATAAAGAACAATTGCAGCAAGGTTGAAGGAGAGACTGTAAATAACCCACAGTTCTTTATCCTGGTCTTGTCCTGTTTCTCATACTCCTTTGCCTTGCCCCAACTCATGTCTCAGCCTCACTAAAACTTCCTTGTAAACCAAACCCACAACAAGAGTTAATTCCTCTGTCCATGTTTCCTGCCCGAGGGCAGTAGCACCAAACATGACCTGTGAAATCCATCTGCTTTTAGCTCCATGGTAGGTCCATGAGATCATCCTGGGGAGAAGCCAGGGAATATCTGTGGAGTGTCAGGGAGGTACTAGCGAGTGAAAGAACATCAAGACGTGAGAGAACTGCAATATGTGAACCTGGATTCCTCCTCCTTGGCTCATGGATGACTCCAAGCTGACAGAAGTTTCATGGCAAAAGCTTCCAAGAAGAAACCAGCATGAAGAGACAGCTCAGCTGCTGAGGAGCTGAAAGGGCAACTGGTGCAAAGGATAGAGAATGGTCCAAACGTAAGGATATGGTAAATTTTCAAATTATTTTCATAATGTCTCCAGGCTCATTAACTGTCAAGTATTGTAAACAAGAGCTGTTGATTGCTGAGTATTTTCAAAATCCATCCAGCTTGGTTTAGGTGCTCCAATAAAGCCCTGTGAAAATCCACTCCTGTCTGTGGGATTTAAAGAACTGCCCGTGGTTTACAGAAGGGAAAAGGTGTCCCACTCCCAGGAGTGAGGACTGGCAGGGCTCTGGTTATCAGTGAGTCACTGGGTCTGCACGTGAGGAAGCTGAGGGAGAAAGTTTCTTCTTTGTTTAAAAAAAGAAATTAAAAATGATGAAAAATATAGTCAAGTGCATCTGTGAGCTCTGAAAAACAAATGCTATCTTCTGTCATGTATCAGGGGAGCAATGGAAATGTGCTCCAATGTTTGCATTTTAAATTGCTACCTTTCACAATAATTAGTGCGAGACAAAAATGGCTCTTGTTTCCAGGAATTACAAAAGTTCTTTTTTCCCTTTTTAAAGTAAAGAAACTCCAGGAATTCAAGTTTTTCCAGCTGAGCTCAGAAGTCCTTGTTTTGCACAGCATCTCGTGTGTGTTCCAGGTGGGACACACCTGCTGTGTGGAGGTTCAGGTTAGATTTGCATTTGTGGAATTTGCGTTTGTGGAATTGAGTGCCTCAGCTGCAGCTGAATTCTCAGAAATGTCATGAATCACTGCAGAAAATGACATGAGTCATTGCATTGCCGTTCCACTGCTATTTCCAGAAAGAAACAATTTATAATACTTTGCAAGAGTATAGGAATAATACTTTTTTCTGAATAACTCTTTCTCATATTTAACTTGGAGGCCTTCCAGTGGGGCTCCAGATCTTTGCTTTCCCTTTGTTCTTTGAAATATAAATGTTTTAATTATTTATTTCATTGTTCAAATTCTGAGATGCTGGGCTATGCAAATGGAACTTAAAGAGCTCAAAAATTATCGGGTTTATTTTCCCTTTTCAAACCACACACGCAAACCCCAAAGTGAGTCTGAAATGCAAGAGTTAAGTTTCTCTGGAGAGGCAGCAGTAACCTGCAGAGAGTTGCTCCAGTAACTCCGTGGTTTTTTGGTGTAAACCATCCCAAACCTGCTGCCTGTTGCATGAACCAACCCAAACCTCCTGCCACACTGGGGTAACGCTAAACAGAGCATAAAAAATAATAATATGGCTGATTTAAGAGTTAAAAATACACCAAAAAGGGCGAGTAGCTCAAAGTAGCAGAGCACGGATAACTTTGAAGCAGTGATGGGAGGCCTGAATGCAGCCTGCAGTGGCTGAGAGCCATCAGGGAGGTGACAGTCGTGTCCACAGCTTGGAGGATGGTGCCAAAATGCTGTGCTGCCTGCAAGTCTGCGAGCTCCCCGGAGGCTACCAGTTGTCTATCACTTCTCCTAGGGCTCCGAAATAATATTGTCACTTGTGCTGTAAACAAGTGGCAGAATCATTTTATCTGGCTCAGTGTGTGTCAAAACACACTTGAGGTTTCCCCGGAACATTTCCCAACGTCTAAAGAGCCTGTTGCTAAAACAGAGCAGTCTTCTGGTGCTTTAAGGATGCTTAAATGCTAGGCAGATAATAAGGAAATAAGAGATTGGAGCAGAATGTTAAGGGAAATAATTAGAATTGGTTTTTTCCATACCCCCTATGCTGCTGTTTGGTTTTGTTCGGTGTGGGGGTGTTTGGTTTGTTTTAAATTACATCCCTCAGATAAGGGAACAACTATCAAATAAATTAGGCCTTGAATGCATTTGTTAGAGGTGGAGAGATTTAAATCAATTGCTCTCTCTGTGGAACCAACAGAAGCAGAAGTTCAACCCAGCTGGGATAGGATTGCTCTTCAGTGTCTGAATATACTCCAGATCATCATTTTCTCTTTTATTTCCAGGAGAGTTAAAGAACTAGAGGACAATAGAGAAAAATCTGGGTCTTTTTTTGGCTTTGCGATTTCTTTCACCCCCATTGGTGCAAAACTGTGGTTGAAGATGGGTCTGTTTTACTTCATTTTGCAAGTAAAGATGAGACGATTGGTGGATTTCATCTCTGTAGCACGATAAATGCAGTCCTTGGCCACCAAGTGTCATGTTCTGTTTAGTTGCACCCCATATCATCACCCAGCCCACAAATGAGTCCCTGTCCTGCCTTGCCTGCAGGAGATCAGCCCTTTGCTGCTGACCAGCAGGCCCATGTGCTCGCACACCCTTGCTGGTGTTCCTGCAGCAGGGTCTGGATATGAGAGCGATTGCAAAGGACACGGCCACACATGATCACTAATGAGGCAATTAAATGTGCACCCCCAAGGAAATCAAGGGGTAGAGCTGGCAGAATGCATCCTGCTTACAAAGGGGTTATACCTGGGCACTCCTCAGAAACCAGAAATACCCAACCTGTGGGCAATCTGTAGAGCGAGGGGTAGGAGCCTTCCAGCCCCAGTCCTGGGCACACTCAATTAATTCTTGGCTAACCATCTGTAGTTTGTTGTGTTTTCATCCCAGTTTTGCTTTGTTTTCATCTCAGGTTTTTCTCTCGGCGAGCATTTAATTTGTGCCATCCACCACCCTGTGCAGCTGGGGCAGCCATTATAAATAATGACAGTGGCTTTTCAGGACACCACTTCAACGTTCCAGCAGCGTGCTCGGATTTTAACCTTTAGATGTGGCACTGTAATGATATGGGATCCCTAAAGAATGAAAAGCTGTTTACTGAAAGTAACATAAACTTATTTGCAGCCTGAAAATTGTAATTAGTCCTCAGAGTAGCTGAACTTTCTCTGCAGAAGTCTGGCCCAGCCTAATGTTCTGGTGGTGAGCAGGACAGCAGCGGTGGGAGGAACAGTGTCCTTATAATCAAACTGAAACAACAAACAAACCAACCAAACAAAACAATAAAAAACCCTGAACCTGCCTCATTAAGGATTTCTTAATTGAAAACAAGACTTGGTTATAGACACTTGAAAAGTTTGTTGTTGCTAATTGTTAGCTTCCAAACATGCTGTGGCTCCCTAGTGACTTTTATTTTCAGGCAGAAAATGCAGAGTAAAGATGTTTTAATTGACCAATGAGTCAATAATAAAATAATTTAAAAATCTACTTCATCAGTAGTAGCAACTTCTGGATGTTTGAAGTCTCTGCATGTAATCAATCCAGCTTCTAAAAACTGTCAGCACAGTTTTAAGCTGTTCTCAAGTTCCTGTAAGGAATTTTCTTTAGGGAAAATAGGCTATAAACACCAGTTTCTTCCCACTATGGGCTTCATCTTGAAGTAAATTAAACAAAAGATACTGGAATAATTACATCCTCACTTAATTTCACTGTCGAATCCTTCCTTTTTTCTAGGAACCACTTTTGTGTCACTTGCTGTTGCTTTGGGCAGATTAAATATTGTGGATTCCTTTGTTTACATGTGGGAAGTGATTTTGCAATTAATGTGTGAGGAGGAGCCCTTGTAAGCCCCTTCCTACAATGAAAGAACTTTCTTGTGCCCTCAGACCAACCCGGACACTGCAATCTCAAATACACGGTCAGGTAATAAAGTTGTAAATGTAAAATTTAATCTTCAGAGCACAGAAAAGCTTTACTAAAAGCTTTTGCTCTAGATTTATAGGAGAAAATAATGAGTTTACAGTACACTTAGGCTATGTTTTTAGACATGAACAACAGCTGCCATTTGCTATTGAATGAAATTTTTCACTTCCAAGGCTCTCTAATACTTGTTTTACTCTTGGTGGATCCAATAATCAGATGATGGACTAACAGGATGTGTATTTAGGTTCCACTGGGGCTCTGCGGCACTGGCAGGATCATTAGCACATCCAGAGTCCTCATGGCTTCAGTCAGTGCTTCACATGTAAATAAAGCCTGACTTTGGTGTGCCCTGCCACTGGCTCCTGTGAGAAATGAGGAGTTATTGATCTTGTTTACCACCGTGTATCTTTAGGACAGGCCTGCATTTCCCTGCCAAGGCTGCTGGATAAAGTAGGATTAAGTGAATATATCTAGGAGTCACTGCTATAGCCAGGAGTTATTAGGGAGATAGTAGTTGAATGGTGTTAAGCTAAAAAGGGTAAAGTCTTTATCCCCTAACTGGCTGGGCCCTGTTTGCTTCAAGGAAAATCATTATATTGACTTTTTTGGGGGGGAAAAAATGTAGGTAGAAAAATTGGATTTATGTAGCATTTTTTTCAGCATTTCAGTTTCTCAGAGCAGTGTATTAAATTTTTCACCCCCTTTTGTGAGCAAGAATAAGCAGATGCAGATACATCCTGCAGCTTCTTGATGTGCTCAGCTGAAGAACAACGCCACAGGAGAATTAAAAACTGAGGGAGGACTGAACATAGGGAGTGAACCGAGCCAGTGTGTGATAACCTGTCCTGAACTTCACTGCAGTGCCTGAAGGAGCCTGCAGGAAAGAGGCAGAGAAACTTCTTATAAGGGCCTGGAGGGACAGGACCAGGGGGAATGGCTTCAAACTGACAGAGAGTACATTTAGATTGGATATTTGGGAGAAATTGTTCCCCGGGAGGGTGGGCAGGCCCTGGCACAGGGTGCCCAGAGCAGCTGGGGCTGCCCCTGGATCCCTGGCAGTGCCCAAGGCCAGGCTGGACACTGGGGCTGGAGCAGCCTGGGACAGTGGGAGGTGTCCCTGCCCATGGGCTCCCCCTGTTTAGCAGCGGATTATTTAGATTTATTATTCTTTTACAACTGATAATTTCCTTCTCACTTGAAGCAAAAGGCCTGCCTGAAGGGACTGGATGATTTTTTTTCCATTAAATATATCCTGATTGCTTCAGGAACTTCTTTGATCCTGAAATATTTGTGCAGTGCCTGATGTTCCCTCTGTAGTGACCTCCTGGTGCACAAAAGTTTTCCTACAAGCATGATCCCCCCTTGCCAAGATGAAGAACATGGTTTGTTATCAGAAGATCCTCAGAGGTTGCCTCAAAGTATTTCAGAATTAAGATGAGTTAACTTTCATGTACATTTGCTTGATTTTAGTGCTTGTACCACAGTTTTAAAGTAATGCTTTTAGGTATAGACAGCAGGCACAAATATCAATTCTCAGTCTCGCTCCCATCTCTGAATTGTCAATTATGTGGTCCCCTTGTGTCAGAAGGAGTTACTCAATTAAATGTTTCTCAGAAAGTGCTTGGGATCTCTTCCAAGGCTTGTTCTCCTCGGTGAGCAGTGGGAAGAGGAACCTTCTGGTGAGTAGGAAGTCAACCTGCTGCTGACTTCAGCTCTCTTTTCAGTCTCGAGGAAAAGAGCTTAGTTCCCCTTTACTGACATTGGATATCACATTGCTTCTACTGTGATATCCCTGAATATCACTTTATTTCTGTGTGTGTCCCCAAAGGCTACCTGGGCTTTCTCCATGACCTACAGCTGGCTGCTCCACGATGCATCCAACCCTCACTGAAAGTCAGTGTTGTTCCTTCTGGTTTGGCAGTCTCAGAGGGGTTTGCAGAAAAGTTCCTGGGTTTGAGTGTTTTCTGAAAGATCAAGACTGTTATGATAATAGCTTTAAAATGTTTTACAACAGCCAGAAATAGACTTTATAAATCTAATTTGCACAGGTCAATGCAATTAGACAACAGCGGTGTGTTATACAGTAAATTATATATGGGCTATAATTTATGGCTGCAAAGGTAAGCCAGGATGCCTAAAGCAGAATTAGGCAAATGTGCTGCTCAAATATCTCTAACACAGGCTAACTGTGTTCTACTGAAGCTGACAAGGCCAGGAGGGGTTAAAATAAAGTCATCATAGGCTGTGAACAGGAAACTCCACCCAATGGAGGGATGGTTGGCAGCGCAAAGTGTTTCTTGGTTTGCTGCTAAGTGGAATCAGAGTTCTAGGAGTTCTTTATCAGCTTTTCTTCATAAAAAAGATAATTAACTTGAGCTCGAGTATGAAAATTTCATAGCTACTGACTCCAGTTAGAAACTGCAGTGGTTGAACAAGCAGCACCTCAGCACCTGGCTGAGCATCCTCACAGCAGAGGCAGCTGTGTCAGGCACAGGGGAGGGGGCAGCAGGTTGTCACCTGTGACTTTTGGAAATGAAATTGTTGATATTGGATCCTGAAAGTTTATGAAGATGAAAGGGCTTATTGTCATGTTCTTAAAAAATTCAGCCTTTTGAGAAAATGGGTTACTAATTACTGCAGTAATATGCAGTATTCTGTTGTTAGCTGAGCCTGATAATAACTTCATAAGTTAAAAATGACAGGTGTTTAAAATGTTTTCATAGTAAAAAGTCCTAAATTAACTGTAGCTATAAAAGCCATATGCTTCAAAATTTTAAACTGCTCTGTTGCCTCTTGAGAGTCAAATCTGTGTGGATCAGTCACGACCACATGAAACTTTCATTTTTATTTGGTGGGCTGATTAAATCCCCCATTGCACCCACTGGCACAAGCCTGGAGAACGACACCAGGTTTTTAACTTTCTTTCAGTATCATTCTCTATCTTTGCATAAAACACCTCATGTGACAACTTCAGATGGCACAAATTGCAGAGCCAGACTATCAGGAGGATGGATTATTGATTGTAATTTGAAGCTCCTGATCACTTATTGGCACATCTGTGCAACAAGATTTAACAAAGGCTGGAAAATCTACATGCCATAGAGCAGCCAAAATACAGCTGTTCCCACTGTGCACTGCAGTGGGGCTTTCAGGGGTGGCACAAACACCCTGGTTCTGGTGGTGATGGGTGACAAGACACAGGGGCCATTGATCAGGTGAGGTGTTGCCACAAGCTGGAGGCCAGCTTTCCCCCATGTTGTATAAAATCTGTTTTCTGTCCGAGGGATATCGTGGCTCTCCTGGAGCCTGTAAGGCTGGCAGAGCTGGGATTGTTCACCTGGAGAGGAGAAGCTTTGGGGTGACCTCAGGGTGGCCTTGCAGGGCCTGAAGGAGCTGCAGGAAAGATGGAGAGAGACAATTGACAAGGGCTGGAGGGACAGGACCCAGGGAATGGCTCCCACTGCCAGAGGGCAGGGCTGGATGGGATCTTGGGAATTAGGAATTGTTCCCTGGCAGGGTGGGCAGGCCCTGGCACAGGGTGCCCAGAGCAGCTGTGGCTGCCCCTGGATCCCTGGCAGTGTCCAAGGCCAGGCTGGACACTGGGGCTGGAGCAGCCTGGGACAGTGGGAGGTGTCCCTGCCATGGCAGGGGTGGCACTGGATGGGATTCAAGGTCCTTTCCAGCCCACACCATTCTGTGACTGTACAAAATGTATCTTCTCTCTGATGGATAACAGGGCTCTCCCCTGGGTTTTTGGTGTTTCCAGGGTTGTCTCATTTTCTCCCTCGCTGCCGGGCAGTGTCACCGCGCTGTGGTGGGGCTGTGGTGGCATTGGCAGTGTGATGTGGGACAGCCCCATTCCCTCCTCACAGAGGTCCCTGCAGCCCCCAGGTGACCCCTGGGAACAGACACCAGCACAGTCTGGGGGTGTGGGGGTTCAGGGTCAAGCTCCCCTGTAGTCTGCAGCAGGGACTCTTGGGGACACAGAAGCAGTGAGGACATTTTTATGGGAACCACAGAATTTCTTAGGTTGGAAAAGGACTTTAAGATCTGGCCATGAAGTAGCATAATGGATTTTTGGGCTTCTGAAGATGGTGTTCATACCTGTAGACAAGGGCACTTGTGGCTTTCCTTGCTTTATGCTAAAGGCATGCTACAAATTAAAAACAAACAAACAAACAAAAAACCAAACAAACAAAAACAAAAAGAAAAAAATCTAAAAAACAAAACCAACCAACAACAACAACATAAAAACCCAAACAAGCCCTCAAAAAACCACACATGCTACAAAAATTTTTAGGTATTAGAATTTTAGGTCAGTTGTGTGCAAATTAATTTTTCAGTTTTTTTCTTTTTCCTTAGCAATTTGTTCAGTAACAGAATTTGAAGCTTCTTCCTCATGTATCTGAATCTTTCCTTTGTCATGCAAACCCCTCTGAGCTCATCCCCTCTCTCCCGTGCCAGTTTTGCTCCCTGGGCTCAGAGGGGCCGAGTGACAGCAGCTCTGAAGGAAATTGGAGTGGCAGGGCTTGTCTGTCCCTGTCCTGGGCTCATCCTTCCCGCAGCTCAGCTTTTCTGGTTGGCTGGGTTTCTCTGTCTCATCTCCTGACGCTTTGCATGCAACATGTTGCACTTTTGCCAGACAGCCCAGGCTACTCCACCACTGTATAACTGTGCTTGACATTTAATTTAAAACCAAAGATACCATTCTGTAATAGTTCGTTAAGCTGTGCCTCAGTCTCAAGCAATGAAAGTCACCTGATTTTCAGTGGAAGAGGCAATTCACTGCTCTGGCTGTATTTTCAAGATGATTCTGCCTTGGAATAGGAATGTAGAAAGGTTACGTGTTATTCTCTGTCACCCAAACTCAAATTGAAGGCCCATAATTTATGAGTTGTCAGCACGAAACTAATTTCAGTTCAAATATTTTCATTTCTTACTGGTCTGTAAGCTCTGAAAAAGCAAATGTGTGAATAAACCTGGAGTTCTCTATTATGCTGTAATTGCGTGGAGAGGAGATTTTTGTGTGAATAATTAACTTCATGGCCTTATATTTCTAAAGGGAACAAGGAAGCAAGGTGAAAAAGATTAAATCTATATTTATACCAAAGAATTTTTTTTAAGCATGAACTAAGGATTGGGTCTTGCAATGTTAATTTCAGTTGCTGGCTGGAATATTTGTTGGAAATGAAGCCTTTTGTGCAGTTTGTTTGGGTTTCTTTAGTGAAATAGAAGAGCCAAAAAATGTCTCAATTCCATGAAAAATGTGGTTGCATCAAACATATCTACAAACTTGTCAGTGTTTTGTAGCCAAATGTCTGCATTTATCATAGAGGACGTTGCATGCTCACAGTTCAGTTGTTTCTTCCAGAACAGACAAAAAGCTGAGGAATTTCATGTTCCCCACAGTGGAGCACTTTGCCTGTAGTGATTTTGTCACTGATCCCTGTGTAAGTTCCACTGTGACCCCAAGAAACATTTCTGGGATGTGCTTCACTCAACATTATGAAAAATGGACGCGAAGTTTTGGTACTGTCAAAGCAATGCTGAATATGGGAGGAAAGCTGGGCAAGCTGGGACAAAATTTCTGGCTGTATTCAAGATAACAAATCGTAAAACTGTTCCCAGGTTTCATTATTTAAAACATTCTCTGAGACAATATCTAATCCAAAACACAGCATGTCCTGTCACACAAATGTATGTGAAGAGGCTTGAAAGTATCCGGGGCATCACAAAGCTGTACCTTAAAGAGAAAATAGCTATCTACATGATACATGACCTGGTGGGATCTGAATAGGTGAGGAGGGTTGTTGTACTGCTGATCATAACGCAGAGAACTCCCGCTGCTTGCTTTCTGTCTGTGCAGGTGACACTGTGTCTCGGTTTGGGAGGAAGTGAGTTTTTTGGGAAGTTTTAGTCAAACCAATCAGATTTGAATATTGACACCTGGTGTGACCACTGGAGACATGAGTCACCTCTGAGGACACACGGGGTTAAAAGCAGAGAATTCGCAAAGTTCTCTCTCTTATGTCCCAGCTGGCAGAGAGTGCACATCTCCTCTGCCCGGCCAGAGGCTGGGTGGGGAAGGGAGCCATGGAGGCCCAGGCTGAGGTAGGCCGGAGCCCCAGAGAGAGAGAGAGAAGGTGGGAGGGAATGGAACCGGGCCAGTCCTGCAGGACGGAGGGGTGGAGAAAACACCGAGGGATCTTTTGTTCCGCCCCCCAACCCCAGAAGAGAGAGCGAGCGAGCCTGTGCCAGAGGAGGCAGGGAGGGGAAAGCTGCCCTGTGGTGAGATTTCAGTCTCCTGAGGGCACCAGAGCTCGGACTTTTAACCCTTTCCTGGGTGAAGGAAACTTTATGAAACATTAGTCCTCCTGGCTGGTGGTTTGAGAGAGAAGAGAGACAGTCTGGGACCTGAGATGTTAAGAGGAAATTGGAAGAAGCCAAAGTAGGAGGAGATGATGGAGTGTCTTTTTAGCTGGACTTTTCTTGTACAGCCATAGACTGAACCAAGTTACCTGTAACACATGAGACTGCATTTAGGTGGATGTGATGGCTGGAGCCAAGAGACTGACCTGCTGTAATGACACCATATAAAGGAGTGGAGTGAACAGAGGAAGATGAAGAGGGTGTGGTGGTGCTCTCTGTCTTCAGGGAGAAGAAGAGCTCTGTTCTCGAGACCCTCAGCCCCAGGGGATGAGAAAATGGGGGGGACTGTTGTCCCAAAAATGAGACACGGTTGTTTTTTTTTCTACACTTGGCAAAGCATCCTTGAAGAACCCTGTGAGCAGTTTCGGTCCATGGACGGTGGTGAGAGCACTGTACATGGAAGGAGGATGTCACCATGGCAGAGTTTCTCCGGGCGGTGCCATGTGTGACATGGAGACATGGGAGGTTTCAACCGTGTTTCGTGGGGAGGACTGTGGTACAAGAGAGACTCCTCTCTCCCCTGATGGACTGAGAATTGATTATCTGAGTGGTGGTAACTTAATCAGGTTTCCAAAGTTTTGTCTCACTGTGGTTTGATGGAAATTGGGTGAGAGGAGGAGAAAGAATGTTTAGAAAGTTTTCATTCTGTTTCCTGTGTGTTCCTGATTTTAGTGTAGTTTAATAAAGTTTTTTTTTCTCTCTTTCTAAGTTTGAGCCTGCTCTGCTCTGTTCCTGGTTGCATCTCACAGCAGTTAGTTAAAGAAAATACATTTCCATGGGGGCACTGCATTGGGCCAGTGCCAAACCATGACACTCTGTCAGCAGAGTGCTCCACCGGCAGCAGGGACTCTGGGACTCTGATAGAGGCACTGAGGGAATTTCTTTGGGAATCATAGAATTGCTTAGGCTGGAAAAGGACTTTGAGATCTTAAACAAACCCAGCACTGCCCAGGCCACCACTATCCCAAGTGCCACATCCACATGGTTTTTAAATCCCTCTAGGAATGGGGACTCCACAAATGCCCTGGGCAGCTGTGCCAGGCTGGAGAACCCTTTCAGTGAGGAAATTGTTCCCAATGTCCACCCTGAGCCTGCCCTGGCCCAGCCTGAGGCCGTTCCCTCTGCTCCTGTCCCTGTTCCCTGGAGCAGAGCCCTGTCAGGGAGTTGTGCAGAGCCACAAGGCCCCCCTGAGCCTCCTCTGCTCCAGGCTGAGCCCCTTCCCAGCTCCCTCAGCTGCTCCTGGGGCTCCATTCCCTTCCCAGCCCCATTCCCTTCTCTGGACACGCTCCAGCCCCTCCATGTCCCTCTTCGTGAGGGCCCAGAGCTGGGCACAGCCCTCGAGGTCCCTCGGGACGGCCGGCCCAGGGGACAGCCCTGCCCTGGGCCTGCTGCCCGGCACAGCCCCGGGGGCCCGGCACAGCCCCGGGCCATCGGCCTCTCGCCCCCTGGGCTCATGTCCAGCCCTTGTCGCCAGCACCCCCAGGTCATTCTGCTCTGGGTGGATTTCCAGCCCCTCTGCCCCAACCTGAGCGAGTCGGGGGTCATTCTTGAAGAATGCCCAGCTTTGCTGGACAGCTGAAGTCTGTCCCAGCATTTACACATTTATTGTGAATTGTGAAGCAATTTATGCATTCTGGTAATATCTCAGAGCAGTCTCAGCCACTAGGTGCTTTAAACCATAACTTGTATTTTATAAGTACAATGTTTGTTTTGGATCTACTGGTGAATCTTAAAGCATGTACTGTTTGCAAGCCTTGCTGGAGTGAGTGAAAGTTAATATTTCAGGCTCTCTGGCACTCATGTGAGCGATCCATTCTGCCTTGGAGGTGACTAACAGCAATTAAGAGCCAGAGCTGTCATTATGAGCTCTGTGAGGGGGTAGTCACTGCTAAACTGTTGTAATGTAAACACTGACCCGGTGGTTGAAGCACAAACTGGCACGGTTTTAAGGCTGTAGTATTTAAATGTGGGAGTACCTGCGGTGCTTTAGGGAGATGTGCTCCTGTGCTCAGAGGCCAGCACGTGCCAAAACACGGATTTTGGTCTTTCTGGAAGGATGGCTTTGGGCTGCAGTGAATTTATGTAAGGTAGTGCCCTGGGGATAATGGTTTGGATTTGGGGAGTGAGGAGGAGCCTTTAGGATTCATTAGGGTTGCTTTTCTCCTTCCCCTGAAATAGGCAGAGTATAAAATGGTCGGATGACACCTCTTCGGGGTTTGTGTTTGTTGGTATTTGTGGTCTGAGGTTTTTACCCCTGTCTCTGCCAGGGAATTGTCAGGACATGCTGCTGACAGCTGCCCAGGGTTTTGAGAAGCTTTGTCCTGTGGGCTCAAGGGCTGCAGCAGAACCTCAGATTGCTGGAGAGGTCTGTGTCCCCACTGGGGAAATGCACTGGAACTAAAATTTGAATAAAAGCATAACAGAAGAACAATGTTCTTTTTGCCACCTCAACTAGCTATCAGGGCCAGTTACCTGTAAAAAAAGTTACCTGTAATGTGTATTTTCAGATTTCTGAGGGTTTTTTTGCTTGTGGGGTTTGTTGGTTGGTTATTTATTTGTGGATTTTTTTTTTTTCTTTTTGTGGTTTTTTTTTGTTTTTTTTGGTGTGTGTGGTTTCCTTTTTTGGTTAGTACTTTTTGTAGTTTTGAGATTTTTTTGGTTTTTTGGTTGTTGGGGATTTTGGGTTTTTTTGGTGTTTTTTTGGTGGGATGGTTTGTTTTTATGGGATGGTTTGTTTTTATGGGGTGGTTTGGTTTGGTTGTTGTTTGTTTGTTTTGATTTTTTGTTTGGGTTTTTTCAGTGTTTTTTTTCCTTGGAAGAGGAGCATTTTGTTAGAAACCAGAAATCTGCTTTCTGACTGACTGATGAGGTCCAAGTAAGAGAAACTGGAGCTCTGGGGAGCATTTCCACAAGTTCTTGTTGTGCTTTACCTTGCTTTGAGGCTTTATTAGAATCTGAATTTCTGGTTTGCCAGAAATTATGTAGAGATCTTGGCTTTGGCAGGCAGCCATTTAAAACTAATGGTATATGCTGTGTCAGTCTGAAATATGAGGAAATATCTGGGTGAGAAATGGTGGAAGTTCAAGATGCTGTAGGAAAAGAGACTGAAACTTCTCACAGCAGCCCCACTTCAAAGAGCCCATTTCAAGGTTGTGATGGGGTAGGGTCTTCAAATAATATTATTTAAATAATTTAACATGAACTTCAGGAGATAGTACTAAAAAATCCAGATTTTAGGCTTAAAGGTCGAACACACTGCATTAAACCAAGGAAACTAATTTATATGAGAACAGATGAAATATCTCCTTCCAGCTTTCTAGAACAGGCCACAAAATATTTTTTAATTGTGGCTGGTCAATAGTTACTTAATCTGATTAATCACTGCCAACCTTTAGCAGCTTCCTGCTAATGAATGGATGTTGTTAATGCTCGTTTCTCTCCCTTCTCTTGCCCTGCCCTGCTCCCTAAGAATGACAGCTTTTGTATTGCAATAGGAAACCTTTGGAGACTTTCAGAAAATTATCCCTGACAGCCAAGCTCATGCTTACAGTAACAAAGCGATCTCATGGCCATGCATGGGAAAAATAATGTTATTTTTCATAGCAATTAACTTACAACCGTGGTGATTTAGTGAAAATCGCTATGAACAAACCTGCCCAGGATATTTGCTTCAGTTGAGATCATAATCCTCATTTTCTCCCGAATCAACAGATCAAACTCTTTCAATCCCTCCTTTTCTTGATGGAGCTAATTCCTCCTCCCACACTGCCTCCCCTCTCCACTGCTGCATTAGTGGCTTTTTGTCCTTTTCTCCTCTCAAAAGGACAGTGGCTGAATTCTTTTTTATTTCAGGAGGTGTGGAAGGAAAGAAACTCCAGGTTCTCCATATCCAACAGAGCCAATGGCTGCAAACCTCATTTCTGTTAATGAAAGCATCCAGATTTGGTTTTTAGAAGGCTTTGAAAATGTGGCTCTGATATCAGCTGAGCTATTTCTGACCTCAGGATACTCAAGGGTTCTTCAGATTTTCCTGTCACCAGTTTTGGCTTATTTCAGGCTGTGCTGACTTGAGGCTGGCACAATGTATTGATATGTACATTGAATTAATATTTTTGTAATAGCTTGGGAATTTTCGTACATTTTCTTAAATGGATACTTTGGAATTCCACAAGAGTATATAAAAAAAAGTTTCTTTGACCAGTAACTGCTTTATTTGTTGGCACATAAAGCAAGCCAGAAGATTTAACTGCTGTGTGCAGAATGTTAGCTACATTATGAAATATAAAAACCCAGTTTTTTTCCTGGCTGTTCTTCCACCTGGAAGTGCTAGTGGACACCCATGCTTAATTGGAACTGGAAAGCATCTTGCAAATTGGGTTTTGGGTGTAGATTGGTTGTTAAGTCAAGCTTGCCAAATTATTTTGTTGCATTTCTGCTAAAATCTGATTGTTTAGAATGGGTTGGTTTGACTAAGTAAAAAAGGGTCTTAAAAAAAGAACAAAAACAAATACATCCAAAACTCAACATCAGGTTGTTTTAGGGCAAAATTGCCTAAGTGGGGGGCTTTTAGTGCTGCTGTCCTGGAGGATCCCAGCACAGAGCTCCAGTTCCAGCCCACGTGGGACATTTCCTCTCCCCCCCAGCACTGCTGCATGAGTGACACAGGTATTGTTTGGCAGGAAAAAATTGATAACACTTTTCCAGCTCCCTGCTTCCTCTTTGGTAATTCTTGTTAGAACTTCTAGAGACAAAGAACTCAATTTTTTTGTGATCTGTTTTCCAGGAGCTTTACAGAGTGAGCGCTTTGTGTGCATTAAGAAAGAACATTCTGTGTCACTAAATGAAGATATCAATGAAGCTGTTTTTGAGAGGGTAATACCCTGTTGATACACATTATTTTGGAGGCAGATCTTCCACGATGGGAGCTTTTTTCCAAGGGCTGCTTCTGTCCCAACAATGTGGAAATCCTCAAAGGCACTCCTTCATCAATATGCAAATCTTCAAAAGGGGAATTACACAACAACAAGAAAACTCTCAGAGGGAAAGCAGTTACCCAAAGATGTAAAAATCTTTGTCAGGGACAGCTCTGCAGTGATTTAAAAGTTTCTCAAAGTGGAAATCACCTCAAGCAATGCAAATTCTCTCAGTGCATGGAAAAGCTCCATGTGTCATCTTTAAAGTGGCAGGAAGTGTTCTCTTGAAAATATGTTTTGAATGACATTTTTCAGAATTGGTGCTGTATGTACAATCCCACTACTGTGGGATACCTTGAGTGTGGTGAAGCTTTTCAGTTTACCAGAGGAGTTTGGGTTATGTCTTTATCAGACTGTGCAGCAGCACTTTAAGATAAGTGGTTTTTATTAGGCTCTTAATGGGGAATTATGAACTGCTGAATGTGGTTCATTAAGCAGCTATTTGTCAACTTCTTTATATTTGCAGCAGATATATTATTTATGTTTATTTTGAAGCACCAAGTCCAACTTTGCAAGGACCAGAAGCCTTGCTGGTATGACAACAAAAGGAACAGCACCTGGGGAGGGAATTTGTGTTGTCTCCTGCATGTTTGGTGATGGGATGCCCGCAGTGTCCTGAGGACAGGCAGGCACCACTGGCTGTCAGGCATCTTATTCTGTGTATCTTTGCACCTGACAGCTTTTTTATTTCCTAAAGATCAAGGTGTGTTCCTAATAGCATTAATCCAGGGTTTGTTCTGTAGTTTTTGTGCAGGTGAACTGCACTAAAGTATTTTTTTTCTGGTAAAGCAGCAGAACACTCATCCTTACTTCATCCATGTGCTCAGTACTCAGCCTCTCTTGAAGACTTCAGGTCCCAGTCCTTAAAGGAAGTAAAAGAGGCCCTGCTGTGGTGTTGGGGTGTGCTCTGTCCAGTACCTGAGGTGGTGTCAGGTGTTGACTGCAAGTTTGTCAGAAGAAAATCATCATGTTGTCCCAAATAAAAGGAAGGCATTTAAAACCACTTCTATCCCAATTAGCCAGACAATTCTGACAGCCACCAGAGGTGTGATTTAGTAGCTGTCAGCTCCTGAATTCTGGAGCCCTACTTGCTGTGCCTGCCCTGAAAGCCTGGTACCTTTGCTGAGCTGTGGGCATGGGAAAGGCAATTCTAATCCGTGGTGTAAATAGCCCAGCTGAGCAAGCAGAGCTCGCAGGGAAAGCTGTATTTATTTAACTGGCTCTTTGCTCACTTGTTGAACCTGGTTAATCATATTTTCAGACAACAGCACAAGCCTCTCTATATATGATGGCTGCAACATATACCCCGTATTTCAGTTTGATTTTGAAATATCACCCAGATGACTTGTGTTTGCTCTTAGAGCTATGCTGAAAGAGTATAAAGGAAGTCATTATTCTTGTTCTCTTTAAGCAGGAGATTTACTCCATTTCCATAAACCTAAGATGACAGCCTCTTTTCAAGATAATTCACATACTGTGCCTTGCAAACTTCCTGCTTATGATATCTGAAAGGGAAACAGTTAGAAAAAGAAAAGAAAAAGCAAATAATTTTCACTCAGTAAGTAGATTTTCCCCACAATATCTCAAAAGTGATGCTGCTCTCAAATGACCTCTTAGGTTTTGGGGTTTGCTGCCATAAAGTGAAATACTAAATATTTGTAATTATTAGTAATAGCAGAAATAGTCTATTTTAAGCAGCAGTTATATCATAGCATTGATATGTTGAGTACACATCCTGTTCAAGCATGATTTTGTTATTTTAGAAAGTAGTTTATGGATTCTGTGCATGCAAGGTGACCTGAGGGTTAACAACTATTAGAGTTCCCTATTAAAAACTCGAGCTGGCTTGTGTTAAAGGAAGCTGTCATTCTGCCCAGGAAATGTGGGCTTTGCTACTGGGAAAAGACAGAAGTAGACCCTGGTCTGTACCATACTCCTGTTTTATTTTACCTCTACCTGGCAAATTTCCTCTGTTTGCATGAACACAGTTATTTTGGCCATTATGTAAAACTGTGATCCACACAAACACAGAGCACTTCCTGGAATGGGTTTAGAAGTGTGGTAGAGGTCTGGGGGAAAAAAACCTGGCAGCTTCCAGCAGAGGCATATTCTATATCAAGTTATAATATTTGCAAGGTACAAACACTCAAGTTGTTTTGCTCTGTAAATCTGCAAAAAGGCAAAATAAAAATCCTATGGCACTGCACTGAAAGTGCAGCGTGTGGGTGGACATCCTAGTGCTGAGTGCTGGCAGATAATTAAGGCAGTCCCTTGATGACCTTAGCCCCCAAAGCAGGCATGGAAAATGGTGAAAAACTGGGAGGGGCAAAGGAGATTCATAAGGTGTTCAATGCACACAATTCTCATCAGAAAAGCTTCTAATAAGATGATTGTTCTTGAGAAGCTCTGCCCGTAGCTCAGGGGCACTTTGGGCAGCGTGGCTCCAGTCTGGTGCTCCCAGGCAGAGAAGGGAAGGAGCCCATTCCCTGGGAGAGGATGAGAGGGATGGCAGTGTCCCTCATCCCCAAATGCTGTGAATTGGTAACCTTCAGTTACTGCAGAGGCATTAATTTAGCTTCCTACTGGATTTTCCACTCAGGGCTGACTTTTGGAACAGACTGGTTGGAGTGTAGTAGAACTGTCCCAGTTCCAATGCAGGTACAGGTTCCAATGCATAATGTTGTTTTTTCATCCTATTTTTTTGCATATTTTTCATATATTCTTCTCATAGGCAGTGGCAAGATGTTTAGAGATGCTATTTTTATATGAAAAAATAAACATGAATTGTTGGTGTCTTATTTTTAAAAATTGTTTCGAAGTTCTTTGCGTGTTCTTGGAAATGAGAGCAAATGTGTTCTGCAATGCACAGGTGGTGTGAGGGGAAGTTGTCCTCCTCCAGTGTGAAAATAGACCCTTTTTGTCTCTGTATCAGACCTCTTGTGGGTGTCAGAATGGTCTGCCTAATTGAGATAGAATGTGTTTAAAATGTCTTCCTTGAGTTCGGGACAACATGCTAATTTTCTTCTGACAAACTCGCAGTCAACACCTGTCAGGTGATAAAATTTTCTTTTATTTGGATGAGTATAAGTGATGGGGCCCTGCTAGCCATGGGCTCACATCTGCACACAATCAGACACAGGAGTGATTCCAAATGACAGCTTAGAAGAAATATTCTCCCCCGCCCTGGGCCAGCACTGTCGGGGATGAGTGCATGAAGTGGATTTTCTGTGCAACAAGGAACACGTTTTTGGGTCTGCCCGTGCAGAGGTGACCAGAACATGTGACAGAGAAGGTCCCTGGACGTGCTGGGTGCGGCCCCACCTCGCAGAGCCTTTCCTAGAGCAGCAGGTGCCGCAGCTCCGCTCGTCGGCTCCGATCCAGGCTGGGGGAGCAGTTGGAATTCCAGCTGGAGCTGGTTTCCTGGAGCTGCCTGGGCTGGGAGAAGGCAGCGAGGTGCGTGCCTGGGTTCCCAGAGCGCCCTCAGTGACCCGCAGCACAGCCAGTGCTGGCCTTTGGGGGGCTTTGGGTTTTTTGGCCTTTTGTGTGGTGGGAATGACTCCTCGCTCTCTGCTCTCCAAACCTGAGTCTCCAGCCTCAGCTGGAGCTCTGATTTCAGTTTGGAAATGGGACTTTTTGGAACTCTCCCCCAGGGTGCAGCTGGGCCAGTTGGTGCCTCTGTTTCCCCTTCCTGCTCTGCTCTCAGATCTCATCTCTGTGGAAGAGAGGAATTTGCTGCAACGCTCAGCAGGTGAGAATGGCTGCAGAGTTTCTGACCTGGAAATACATTTAATTTGCTGTCCAGGGCTCAGCCGAGTGTCAGTGTTGGATTTAAGGCTTGCAGTGATTCTCTCATCCTTCCAGTCCATCTTCAGCACCCTCAGATCCACTCCTGGTAGAACTGATTTGAGGCTCTACAAGGATGATCAAGTGTTTGAAAACTACCTTTGAATAAACAATAAATGCAGCTTTTATTCACAGTGAGTTATAAAACATTACCAATACAAATACTAATGTTTAGAAAATGAGTTTGAAAGCTAATGAATAAAATGTTTTCCACTTAAGCGTTGTTTTTTATTTTACTTCTGTGTGAGACAGTATTTGTTACGTATTTAGTGTAGAATTTTTTTTGAGGGGACTGATTTAACACAAATCTTAGTCTCTGGAGTATCTCATTAATGTTTTTCACAGAAATGTCAGATATTTTGGATGGTCTAATAACATTTATAGAATGTAAATTTGGTGTACTTTAAAGTCTGTCAAAGAAATACTTAAATACCTAGGGTGCTGTATTCAATGCCTTGGAAAAGGATCTTCTCTAATGCATGTGTGTGCACATGAATGTTGTGCCTAAATAGATAAATAAAATTTGGGCTCTAGGCAGGAATTTTGAACCACTGCTTCTGAGGTGGATGATGTTGGGGTTTAGTTTTTGTTTTGTTAAAATTAGTGTTTCATACAAGTTTGAATAAAAACTTTTTAGAAATTCTCCAAAGACTGAACAGTCAAAAAAGGCAGAAATAATATTCATGTAGGTGATGTTCTTTTCTTTCAAAGATCTGCATTTCACCAGCACCCTCTCAGTAAAAATCATCTTTAGATTTTAAACCTGAGTTTGTTTCCTCTTGGTATTTGAACACCAGGGTTTAAATCTGATTGCTGCTTATACAAAGTGTTTTAAAATGCTAAATGTCCCAGTAAAGAAGGAACCTATTAATGAGATATTATTATAACTACAGTTTTTTTCAAGCTGATGTTTCCCGTTGCAGAAAATCCTGGTGTGCCAGTGGATATGGGAGTGTTCAGACATGTGCTTTCATGTCTTCCCTGATCCCCATGCTGGCAGGGTAGTTAGTTCATGGCATTGATGGGTCTGGCTCTTTATTGTGCATCTGAGCTCCTTGCAGCAGAGCATGATGGTGTATTCTGAATTTACTCGAATATGGACACTCATCCAGAAGTGCTCATTCTGGAGGGCTGCTTTGCTTAAAGCACTGACATGACTTGGTTTGTGGCAGGGTTGCTATTTGAACACGAGAAATTGAATTTGGGAATAGTGCATTGTTCCTTTGGAGCAGTGAAGCTGGGGAATTTCACAGCAGCATAAAATAACCCCCCCAAATACAAAAAATAATGACAGCTTTATGAAAAACAGATCTGTCTCTCAATTGACTTAAAAATTCAGCCCTTGAAAGAATAGAAGAGAAAGGCTGTAGTAAGGAAATCTCACTATTTGTTTAGCTTTTTAATTTTTATTTTGCAAAGTACCTGAGTCTCCCTTTCTGCTGGGACAGACTTGACTCACTTGACTCTTCTGTTAATTCAAGTAAGCACTGAGTGATTCGAGCTCTAACACTGATTCCACTTTGGCTTTCCCAAGTGCTCAGCATTGGCTCTGCTCCTGATGCTTTTGTTGCAGCTATTGGGAGTTCTGGGTGCAAGGAGCAGCAAAGCTGCTAATAGGATTCTCACTATTTTTGTTGTTTCTGGAAGCATTTGTTTGCAAGGTTGGGAAAGTGAATTGATTTGCATAGTGAAGGTTATTTCTCCAGTGAAGAGAGCTAGTTTCATTTTTGAATGAAGGTTTGTTTTGACAGAAAACAGTTATATGAGGAAAATGTGAGTTTAAAAAGACCTTGGCAAGCATTTGATTCTTATTCTCCTTCTCCCTTCTACTATGAAATGAAATAACTCTCCAGGTACGGCCATCCTGGTTCTCTTGGCAACTGATGCAAAAGAAAGTCAATTTCCCATGTGCTGTGATCAACTGAACTTAGTGTTTGCTGAAAGATAAATACAAGTATCAGAGGCTGTGCAAAAGCTTCATTAATCATCCCTCTTGCTGAAGTGGGGGAACACTGTGAGCACAGGGTTGGAAATGTAGTGGCAGCAATTATTGACTTAATGTATTAATGATATGACAGCTTGTTATAAATTACCAGAGGTCAATGGGATAAGGGGTTGCCATAAAACCTCTTGAAAACTGATGGTGTATTATTTTCTTTACTCTCCTTCATAAATATGTATTTGAGGCCATAGCAATAACTTCGCAACACTTGATTTCCAGTTGCAGAGTAGGAATTTATCAGAGATTTATCAGTGATTGGACGCCCACGGTGACACTTTCGGGGTGCTGGGGTGGGAATGGAGCTGATCTCTCTCTGCCTTGCTGCTCCTCATGCAAAGCTGGGCCGTGGCTCTCCCCTGTGCCCTGTCAGCAGAAGCACAGAGTCATTTGCTTCTCCTGACAAGAGATTGTTGGTTTTGTGTCCTGGGTATGGATGTGCTGCTTTCTGACCACGCCGTGCTCTGCTCTGGGATTTGAGGTGTCTCTTGTTCCTTGACTTCTCCTAAGAGCTTTGCCTATAAAACCAACCAATTCTTGTTCTGGGAGATTTGAGAGCTGGTTATTTGCTGCTGTCTGTGCCGTGATTGGGCATTACCAGGATAAGATACGTACTTTTGTTATAGTCTAAGCCCTCCTGTTTCAGGAAAGGAGATGCCTTGATCAATACAAATGTGTTAAAAACACATTTCAAAGAGTAAATAAGCATGGGTTTTGTCCCCAGCATGATCTGTACCTGTAACCCAGCAATTACTGAATGTAAGGTGGAAGTGACCTAGTACTGGGTGCTCCAGCCTAAATGTCTTTTTAAAATTTTTAAATTCATTTTTGTATCAAGTTTATGCTCTAGAAATATTCACTGTAAGATTTATGGGGTTTTTTGTGACAGACAGATGATCTTCTGGTGGTGACAAATTCAGATTTGGCAAATACATTTAATTCTGAAGCATGCTTCTTGCTGATAAAATAGGATCAAGGCATGGCATGAGGATTAGCTCAGGATTTGGGAACACAGGCACAGGATATAAAGCACTGTTATCCCTGGCAATATGGGCCAAATTGTAACTTTAATAATCACCATTCTAGAATGTGTTAAACCAGGTTTAAAGCCATACATTTTGCTGGTCTTTAAGTTTTTAAATTCTGTTCAGCCACTTTTAGTCCAGCGACTTGGTTATTCCTTATTTCCCTCTGTATTTTAGACCTGCTAACAACAATCTTGGTTAGAGCAGTTGTCCAAAGCAAGGTTTTGTAACCAGATCCTCCCCTCAGGAAACTTCAGTTCACGGGTTCCCAGCATTGCTGCTGGATCCAGCATGTGAATACAAGTACCCAAAACCACGAACAATTCCTTTGTGATGGTAGGAGAGAGCTTGCCTCCACAAGTTCCTTTCTTTTTCACTTATCTGTATATTTTTTAAAAATTTTAAGCCTTTTTTTTTGGCCAAATTCAGACATAAGTGATCCTTCAGCATCAGGATGCCATTTTACATCTGGCCACCATCACCAGATCTGCTTTTAGGATGGTTTCTTTTAAGCTCTTCCTCGTTTCAAAGGGTCACATCTGCCAAAACATCTTTTGCTCCATGTGTTGGCCAGGAAGTCGTGTGCCAGATCGGTGTGTTTGTGACAGTGAGAAAAGCTATCTATCCTCAAAAGGCTGCCTAGAATATGTCTGAGGTGGGGAACCTTTTAAACAGGCAGCTACAATGGACAATCATTTGAAAAAGCATCTCCTATAAACTTTTCACAGTCCTGTTGTTGCTAACTGGTTTTATAGATGTCTGCTCAACACCTAACGATGATTGCTGTCACCCTCTGTGAGAAATGAATCCCTTCTCTTCATTAGTCTCCAAAATGCATCCATTAGAAAAAGAACATTTTTAATTAACCAATGCAGAATGGAGCAAAACTTTCAGTGTTACAGTGCGTGACATTGTTGGCTGAGTCACATTCCTGGGGAGATAATTTCGTGTCTTTATTGAAATGCATTAAATGTGGTTGAGTAGAAGGGAATGCATCAGGTACTGAAGAACAATCAGAGCACATCTTGTAAATCATTTACAGAAACAAGACAGCCTTACATCAATGCTAATTAGTTGAGAGCTTCCAGAGTTTTCAGGAGAAAAACTTGGCGTAAGCAAAACCTGAAGGTTGTGATTTCTGGAAGAATGTACAGGGAGGATTAAAAATATATTTTGGTAGGTTAGATTGCTGTTGACTGTGTAAATAAACTGAAAGATTGCTGTCAGAAACCTGTCCGACTGTGTCAGTAAACAGTAAATTTATTATAAATAAATTTTTAAAGCCCAGTAAAACCCTCATATGTCCCTCAGGAACCGTAGTGCAAGGAAAGGTGTCACACACTTGCATGGAAATCCTGTTCTTTCAGCCTGAATCGGTATTTCAAACCTAAAGCATCCCCTTCTCACCTGTCTCCTTACATCTCTCTTTAATCATGTATTTGGAACTTAATTGTGTTTTATTTCCTCAACCAAAACCAACGGTCTCAGCTACTCATCCTGCCTTTTAATCTTCACAAGGACAACTCTAAATTTGTGGGGTGGGAAAAAAAACCCAAACCACAAACTTTAAATATTAGGGAGAAACAACTATAGTGGCTGTCTTCATAATTGGTTTTCAGTGCTATTAGCAAGGAAAGGTTTATTGTACGAACACCTCAGCAATTAGGAAGGGAGCCCCAGCAAAATCAGTTTTCAGTAGTCTGGATAGTTTGTGTGCCCTCTGGGGTTTCCTTGCATAGATTTACCTTGATTATAAGTTTATCAGATTAATTTCTGGATGAGTGCCTCTTAGAGATCATGGTATTACAGCAGGGGAAATGAGTGTTTTTAATGCCCTCTAAGTGCTGCTCTCTCCAGGTGTGAGAGGAAAGCATCCCTGAAAGGCTGCACAGGCCAGGCCGAGCCATCCTTGTACATGCTTTGATTTTTTTCAAGAGATTGAACACCCATTTACTCTGTCACAAGCAGAGGAGTAAAGGAGAATTACCTCAAAGGGAAGGCAGGTGCCAGACAAGACCATGGGTTTCAGGAGACTCATGGATTTGGCTGTAATGCTCCTTAACCCCCACTTCCAGGGGCTGGCATGACAATGGGATGTTCTTTTCCAGCAGGAATTGAGTGGTGTACCCTGTGGGGTATGGCCCTTTGTTATGGTTGCAGAGAGTTGTTCATAAATTTGTTCTTTATGATTTTGTCAGGGTTCAAAATCCAGCTCAGTGCTGATGAACCTGAGCATTCCCTACGTCACTTTTCTCAAACATGTTTTATTAGTGCTTATTATCTCCACTAATTAGAGCTTCCTCAGCTTGGAGCGAGAGGAGCAGGCAGGATTGACTCTGCCTGAAGCAGGATGAGGTGACAGAGCTGTGATTTCTCCTGCATTCCTGGGGCAGAGTCCTGCTCTTGGGCATGATGAGCCCTTGTGGGTTCTTGCAGCCATGGGATACCTTGAACAACAGTTTCCAAAAGCTCAGCTCCCTAAACCCTCAAAGATACTTGTTCTGAAATCTGGATTTACCCAAGGGCTTTAGCCCTTCCTCTCTTCATTTAGTTTAGGAGACATTTCACTCAAACTAGAAGGGAAGATGACTTTTTTTCCTATTTTTAATATTTCTCCCCTCGTCTTGCACTGGGATACAGCTGGTGCCACTCTATTTGAATATATTTCAGTATCCAAGATAAACTCTTGAGATGCCACAGGCTGATTTGTATAATTCCGTCTCTTGATGCCTTTTAAGAAAATTATAATTTTGTGTATTCCTTTCTAACTCACTGTCACAAACCGAAATTCAACCACCCAGACTGCACAGTGCATTGCTGTGTTCAGCAGATAATGGTGATATTTGGTGCAGGGGGGTTTTTTTGCAAGCTCTCTTAGCAATCTTTTCTTTCTATTCCAATCTTTCTAATCTTGACCTTATTACTAATGTGTTCCATCCCTCTTCCTAACTTGGGAAATTGTTCTTGCCTTCGGATTGCCTCAGGCCAGCAGAGGGGAACAAAGGGCCAGCACACACAATCAGCCCTGGAAATGTTAATTGATATTTTACCACTTCTGAACAGTTAAATCCCAGGATAACAAACCACAATTCATTAGGCTATTTCCACATTTTTCAGGATTACCCAAAGCTGTGTCTGAGGACAAAAACAGACACTTCTTGTGTGCAGACACGTTCCTCACATCCTGCCTGTCCTGGATTTTGAGGATTCCATGAAGCTGGAAGCATTAGTGGACATTCCTCCACTGGAGCTGCTTCCCCAGCATAGATTTTCTCTTCAGATGAGTAACTCCCATGGAAATGTAATTGAGCAACTGCAACTCTGATATTGGAGTTGCTAATTTAGGCCTCTAATCCTGAAAGAAGCCCTGGATAAGGGACAAACCTTACGCTTGCAGAATTCTCTGATGTCACTGCTTGATATAGAATTGAAGCTTAAGCAAATGCTTTATCTTAAGAAAAGATGAGCTAAGTTTCAGTCAGAGAAAATTTAAAACAGAGAATTTATTTTTTGTGGGGATGTTATCTGAAAGCCTTTTTGTAGTAATTTGATTGTCACTTTTTTACGGGCCCAGAGTATAACTAAACTCAGTTCCTTGAAATAATGTGAGCTAAGAAATAGATTTAGAATCTTTTACAATTCTTAGAAAAAAAGATTTATTAAAAACAAACAGAAATAAAATCCAAAGCAAAACAAAAAATGAAAAGGTCTCAAAATGAAAACCCCAAACCAACGCAGGGGCAGAGAGGTGAGAAAAACTAAAGGTTTGCTGAATGGCTTGGTGCTGCTCTAGTGACTGCATATATTCTACAGGCCTGACCAGAATTTTGATCATTATAGCATTATTAAAGATGTGTTTTTAGTTTTGTTACTTGCCCACACTCACAATGTTAGCTGGCAGGCCCTTTAATGCCCTGCTGCACAGCATTACAGGAATAAAAAGTGTGGGCTAATAATGGTCATGGACCTTAGACTTGGAATTAGCATAATGGAAAGAGATCCTGAAAGCAAAAATCATCTTTCTGTAAGTGACCTCTTAGCTCTCCGATTCCATTTCCCACAGGAATTTAAATGAATTCTGTGAGGGTTTTGGGGGGTGAATGGAGAAAATGCTTATTGTTCATGGGAGTCATTGGAAAGGGAGCCCAGCCAGGGTGAGGCTGGGTTTGGGGCACAGCTGGGATCATCCAGATGTTGGAAAAAACTCTGGGTGTGGCAGTGACAAAGGCTCTGAGACACCATGGCTTTCTGGTAACCAGGAGGGCTTGAGCTGAGCTGGTAAATTTTTAGTGGTTTTTGGGGCAGGAGCACATGGGGGCACTGACCCAGCACTGGGGCTGCTCTCACCCTGCACGGCAGCTTCGTCCTGAGCAAGGGGGCTGCTGGGCTTCACCAGAGCTCTCCAAACTAAAATTCCTTTTTGCATTCAAAGTATTTCCCTGATTGCAACAATTTATATCTGAGTAGTGTGAAAAAATTCAATTAACAAGTTTCTCTGATTATCCATGAGCAGAGGTAGCTATGTAAGGATAAGAGTAATCGTAAGAGTCCAATAATCTTTGCAAAAATTCAGATAAATCTAGCTAAAATTCTTGCACAGAAGTTGCATACAAACCCAAGCTTTTAGGATTTTTCAACCTCTATTGATCTTTCCCACTGCTTTTAATAGAATATGCAGTTCTGTCACAGGGGGAAGAATGAGATAAATGATGGAAATAGCCATGAAAACACACACTGCAATAATATTGAAGTACAACTTAAAGAACCCTTTCTATTTTGGAAGCATCAGGAGGTCAGGATCACCCTGCTATTGCCAGCACTGGTGTGGCCTCACCTGGAGCACTCTGAGCAGTTCTGGGGCCCTCACTTTCAGAGGATGTGAAGGTTCTTGGGTGCAGCAGCAGAGGTGGAAAGGCTGCCAGGAATGTCCTGGCAGGAGTCTCTAGAGGATGTTCTGTAACATCTGCTCTCTTCATCAGGTTCCTCTGAATCCACCACTTTTTTTCTAGTTAATCCTTCCACAAAGGTTAGAGAAACAGGGTTGGACCAAAATAAAACAGGGCATCCTCACTTGCTGTATATACATTTATATTGATATTCATAATCATATTTATATTTTTATTTATGCATCTATCTTTTCTATTTATGTTTATACTATTTTATATTTATTTATATTTATATTTATATTATTTGTATTTGAAAAAAAGCCGAATTTCATTAACCACAATGCCAAATGTTTCCTAAGAACAAGGGTTGTGTTTGAATTGAAATGTTCATTACTACAACATAAAGGTAAGGGAAATATGTTGAGACATCCATCTTGTTCTTCTGTGGGGATGTTGCAGTGATTTAGTGCACTGGGGTTTTTTCCCCCATGTAAATGTTCCAAAATTATGTCATACTGAGAAGAGCTGCATTTATAAACTAAAAATATGTCCTGCCTTGTAAAGAACATTCACTGTGGAACAGCAAAGGAATTGAAGAAACAGCTGTAAAACTCAGTGAAGTCAGCAGAGGACATCCAGGCCCCCAATTAATTGATTTTATGTGTTCTTGGGGTATGAAACCCTGTGGAAAATGAATTGGTAGTTGAGCTGCCATCTGGGCAGCCTGACATCAGTCTGACTGCTCCAAGGAAAACCAAAGAAAACCTCTGTCTCCTCCTTAGTAGTATCTCTTGGAAAGAAATTTCTGGGAACAATTCATTTGCTTTTGCCCTGGGCTGATGATGTATTTCAGCTCTTTGTCATGCTGAAGGCCAATTCTTCAAATCTTTCCCACTGTACTCAGAAAAAGCTCATTTCTCTCTAATTAAATCTGTTAGGCCTTCTGCCCATAGCCTTGAAAGTCCATCCCTGTGTAAGTGTAATCCTGCCTTGTGGTGCTCCCAGGTTCTGCTGGGTGGCAGCTGGTGTTGATTCCTGGATCAGACACCACTTCCTTCAGTTCTGCTCCATTTGAAGGCACTTCATTCTTCTGGAGGATTCCGTGTTGTGTGTTAATGATAACCACGCTGGGCACCTCAGCCCAATTCTGGGGCATTGTTTTAACTCCCAGGAGAAATGTGGGTTTCTCTCTCTGCCTAGCAGTGCACCCAAATGTGCACGTCCTTCTTGTCTGGTGCTGTGTTGGGGGTTTTTTTTTAAGCCATACGGAATTTCTATTGTTTACTTGTGTGAGTAGTAAAAAAGTAAATTTAAAATCGGGGGGGTTGAGCTTAAAACGTGCTCAGCTATGACTGAGGAGAGAGGAAAGAAGAGCTCAGCACACCTCCCTGTTAGACTCTGAGGTATGTGCATCCCACCTAGGACTGCTTTGGCAGCACAAAGCGTGAGCTGCTGGTTGAGCAGGGCTGGGGTGCAGCAGCTCAGCCCAGCATCTCTGCCTTCCCACCAGGGTGCTGCCACGGGGTGTGCTCTGAGCACGGCTCAGCCTCTTCCAGAGCTCTCAGCACCCCAGAGTTTCATGCCTGGCAGATCCTAGGCTGCAAAAGAGAACTTTCAAACCATGAGGAGAGGGCTTGTAGGTGCTCAGGGCGATTTCCTGACGCATTCAATAATTCTCAGGAAGAACAAGCGACGCAAAATAGCTCAAGATTGTCCTGAACCTAAAACCAAGGGCAGCAGTGGCTGGTAAACCTGGCTGTGTTGCAGAGTTCTGCTAGAGAGTGGAGCAAAGGAAGAGAACATCACCCTATAACCTGGCCAAACCTAATAAAAAAATCTGTGCCACTTTGCCTGCTGGCTGTAGTGGAGAGGATGGGAGCAGGTACTGAAGAATGTTCAGAATCAGTGGAATACTACAATGTAAGAATTGAAAAGTCCTGCTAGACTCAACCAGCTTTCCTTATTTGTCACAGGAGGAGTTTGCAAACTTAGCAAATGTAACTTGCTGTTTGCAACTGCTTGCTCAAAATAGCTTGTAAATTATTACAGTAACAAGAGTGTGCCTAAAAATTTAGGGATATGGGGCCACACGAGGTCTGCTTGGTAAAAATGCATCATTTGAGAAGCTTCACTTATGAATATGGAAAGAGATGGCAGAGGAACAACTGAATCACACTGAACCTCTTGTTCCTTCCCATCTGGAGATAGCTGTGGAGGTTATGCTGGAGAAGCAGAGTCCTCAAGAATTGCTGTCCCCCTGAATGTTGCCAGGGGCTGATGGGGGGGAATCACTTGTGCTGAATATTTCACAGAGCAACTTGCACTTACGTAAGATAAGGAACACTGGGACTTCTAACCTCGAATTAGGGTCACTTAAACCCCCAGTGTGTTAACTGTGCTCGGTCCTGGTGAAAAAGACAACTTGTTAGTGGCACTGAGGTGGCACTGAAGGGTCTGTCCTGGCAGCTCAGCTGCAGCTCCCCTGCAGGTGCAGCAGCGTGTGTGGGAGCATTCCTCCTCTTCCCTCTGTTGTGTCCCCTTAGCAGCACATTTTAATTACAGCCAAAACTTCGGGCCTCCTTCTGGGTGTGCTCACAGTTCAGCCAGGTGGCAGGGAGCAGTTTGAGCAGTGATATTATTCCCTCTTATGGTTTGTAAGAATCAACAGGAGGGAAGTACTGCTGGCAAGAAATCTTCTGTTTTTCTGAAAGAATCCTAAGCAACTATTGGTATTTGTCTGCAAGGAATAACTTAAAACCAAAAGGAATGAAAACCTGCCAAGGCAGCCTTTTATTTTGTTGGGGGAGAAAAGAGAGAACTAAAAGAATTCCCTTTTTTTTTTTTTTTTTTTCTTTCTCCACTTCTCATGTTTTAGTATCAAAATCTCTACATTATGTGTGGGGCTTTTTAAGGGTTGTCCAAGTGGTTTTGGATGGGCATCTGCTGACTTAGCTCTGGAAGTTTTAACCTTTCATTAGCTCCAAGTGCTGCGGAAGGCAAAGGGAACAGAAGCTTTAGTCCCAGTTTGGGAGCACTGCAGTGAAGGTGCAGCCTGCTCAGCTCTCAGTTCCATGGCCCAGCACTGTCCCAACAGCCCACAACAGGTTAATCTCCCCAAAGCTGTTCCCATTCATCCAAGACTAAACAAGGAGCAGACTTTAAAGGCTTTACGTTGGGCTGCAGTTAACTGCAAGCAGCTGTTGGGAGAGAACAGAGTTTCCACTGGAGCAGGACCCCTCTGCCCCTGCACAATGGGACCATTCTCCAAGTGCTGCTTGGAAGGAGTCAGTTCTGTCTGGCAATAATCAGAATTAAGTGGTGGGGGTAGGGGAGCCAGTTGTTGGATCTTGCTGCCCAAACTGACATTTATAGACCAATTCTCGAAAGCCAAAACATACAAATCCATCTTATCCAGACTATTAAGAAATAGGGAGTGATTTTTTTTCCCCCTTCCATTCTCTTTTCTTTGCTGCCTCTGTTCTGCATCAACATTTATTTGAATAATGAGGAAAGAATGATATTAGTAAACCTTCATCCATCTTTTAGAATCTAGGAACATGACATTGGAATTAAATCCAAACAGTACCTGGTGTAAATGTACATCTTTAGAAATTCTTCTAGCTCGTTGAAGCCATACTATACAACATTAAAAGTTCTTTTGTTTTACAACTTTCAATAGACTGAAATGTTAGCAGAAGTATCTTTTTGAGGAGAGATCTCAAAGCCAATTGGTTCTGTTCCAAATCAAAAGTAAGAAGGCTATGAAAAGATCTAATTTGAACACTTCTTGGCAGTTAGTGATTTTTTAAATAGTTTGTTTTTAATTGCTTTCAAAAGTGAAGGAGAAGGATAAATCTTTTGTAATTCATGCTTCTAGAGGGAAAAAAAAAACCCAGCAACTGTGGGAAATCAGGCTGTTAATATTAGAAGTTACACTGTGACTCACACAGTGCATAATGTCTGCAATAGTACAAGCAGCAGAAATGGAGACAAAGAACCAGATGTGCAAACTTCCTACCAGTTCAATTCCAGCTCTTTAATCAGCAGCAGGACTCGTCCTTTGTTTCCCATTCCAGCTCAGACACAGCTCAGGAGGAGGACACGAGGAGGTACTGCAGGAAAGGGGCTTTTGCCACCTGCAGTCCAGCGAGTGCCGGGGTGCAGCAGCCTCCCAAAGCTGGCAGGGATGTGAGAGAGGGGTACCCAGCTGTGTTCCAAACCCTGCAGGCTGGTTAGGAGCTGCTCCACAGCTGAGCCAGGCACAAACCCCGTGTCTGACTTTGTAAGCACTTCCTGCAGACCCTAAGAGCTTTCTGACTGCAGGCAATAAAGGAGAGTTATGCTCCTCAGAGCAAAGTCAACCTGTAGGTTATTAATGTAATCAGAGACTGTGATAATTGTTCTGTGACTCCTTCCATCCTGGGAGAAGTCCCTCGTGCTCTGCGGGTGTCAAGATGCTTCTGCCTCTGCCAGAAGCAAAACTCCTTTGTAGTCAGCAAGTCAGGATCCCCACGGGTGGGGAAAAGTGTCACCACACCCTTTGCTGGTGTGGCAAAGAAATGTGGCAAACACCTTCCCAGAGCTGCCATCCAGCATCTCCTGCAGCACAACTGGAGGCTGCTGATGCAGTGCTGCTTTTTACACCTTTCCTGTGAGCCTGGACTCGTTGGTGTTTCCCAGTCAAGACTCAGGGGCTGAAGGATGCTGAGTAAAGCCAAGAGCTCTGCCTTTTCCTTGCTGTCCTGTCAGGCTGGGATCCTTCACGAGGCTGCAGAGCACAGGTAACCCTTGCCAAACCTGCTTTGTCCTTCAGCCTTCACATGGGCTCCACTTTAGAGCTGCACCTTGCATTAATAATTTGGAAAACTCAAAAAGTCAAAGCTGGCGTGGAACTGAGAGCCTTGTGGGGTGGTGTCTGACTGAGGATGTCTCTTCACCCCGCCTGAAAACCTGTTAGCAAAATTAAAACACTCGTTGAAAAATTGTTCCTGGATCATTGTTTGCCAGTGCTTTCCTTTATTGAAACTTCCATTGCAATTATATTCCATTGCAATTATAAATGGAATTTGTTTTTAAACAGAAGAGAACTTATCCCGATGTCCGAGTGGAGATTAATAATTTGAATCTTGAAGTAATTAATCAGCTGTGTACATTATCAAAGTCATTTTTAAAGAAACATTTAAAGTGCCACCCATTTGTTGCACAAATTTTATCACTTTTGCTGGAATTACTGTAGGGCTAAAGGAAATTTGGCAGGATTTCTGCTGAAACTCCTGGTTATTTCTGTTACACTATAATATGCCAGTCTGCCACCAGACTGTGAGCTTGGGAGTGCTGAATTAAATTGTTCAGTCCTGCTTTAAGAACCCAGCCAGTCCCAGGGGCTGTTCTAGCTTGGAAAAGAGTTTTTAGAAACCAGCCCTGATTTACACCGTGGTGCTAAAAGTGTGAACAACCTTCTCACTGATTTAAACCCCATCCCAAATCACTGTTTGTGGTCTGCACCCCACTTCTGCAGCCTTTAATTCCTTGGTATCACCAAACAAGAGCCTCTCCCGTGGACAAGGGTTCCCCATGCACAGGAGCTCCACCACCCAGCTGTCCAGCCAGGGGCTGCAGGTGTTGCTCCCTCTCCCTGGGAAGGAGCAAGGCACCCACATCCTTTGAAGCCTGGAAGTTTTAGGCTAAATTGCTTGGGAAACACAAATGGATTGTACTGATATGCTCAAATAGAGATTCATGCAGCTATGCAGGCTTACACCAGCAGGATATTTGGGTCTGGATGATTTGGGCATTTTCCCAAGCACATGTTCATAGGAAAGAGTCTCTTGCACAATTTATAAATACACAGCAGAGATCTGGTGGGACAGCTCCTACAGCAGCCCTTGCCAAGCACTGTGCTATCCTGTAATTGTGATTACAGCTCTCACATGACAGCATATCATATCAAACTTTGGCATAGCCCGAGAGACACAGTGGAACTCGTTGGAAGTTGCTGAGTTCTGCTCTGCAGAAGCTCAGCAGGATTTTTGCTCCATTCTTCCTGAAATAGTGGCCCCAGATAGACTTGGACAGATTTTCTGCTTGGCCTTGTCGTGAATGGTTTCATCTTTACTGAAGGTGTGTGTTGGTGGACTTGTAGGATATAGGTCAATGTTATTTAATGAAGTTTGTGCCCATTGTGCACAAGTTGTAAAGTGTTTGGTCATTATGAATAAATGAATGTTTATATATGTACAAAATACATATTTATATATATGTGCATATAAATTTATATATATAAAATACATTTATATATACACATGCTCTCCTACATAAACACACAGAGAAAAAAGGGACCACAAAGAAGTCAGAGACTGAGGAATGTAAAACAAGTGGAGGAAGTCTCCTCTGCCAAATTCAAAATTTGTATTTTGTGTAGATGTGCAGTTTCTGGGTTGCTCACTCAGTCTTGCATTATGTGCAGCAAGTAACAGTCTTTGCCTTAAACAGCTTTGAAATCTTTTAGCCTAAAAATGAAATTTCCACAAGAATAGAAACAGTTTTAGAATTAATTGACACTTTGTGGGTTTTTAGCAACTGCTCATTTACCTAAATAATTCATACATTCCATTTTCTGTATTTTCATCTTCCACAGTTAACATTTCTCCACCAACTTTTGTTAATGTAGTGCCTTTTCTTAGATTACCATTCTTTGCTCTGCAATTGCTTAAGCAGTGGCCCTCACTGAGCATCTGAATCCTTGCCAAATCTGATTTATCAGCTTTCAGAAACTTTTGTCCTGGTCAGGAATATAGACTTCTGCAAAGGAAAAAAAGGCCATGTGCTCGTGAAGAGTCACAGAGTAATATATTTTCTGTGTTGGGCTGTGTGTCATTTTTCCAGGGATTCTTGGTTTCTGTGTGTGGAAAATGCCCGGACTGAAAGGTGGGGTTTGATTTTCATGCACTGATTCTTTCTCTTATTTTTTACCTTTTTCTTTTCCTTAGTAGCAAAGATCCCCTTTGCTTTTAAGTCTTAAAAATGGCCTTGAAAACACTCTACACAACTCAAGGGTGTCTTGCAGTAAAAGTAGCCAGGCATTTTGGAAGAAGTGGCAGAAACTGGGAAGTTCCAGTTCTGTTCAATTTTCACTCTCATCAGGTAAAGGCTGTTATGAATTATTTCCTGCTGAAACTTCTGAGTCATATTAATAGATTACAGAGAAACAATCAAAATAAAAAAACCTAAGAAATCAGAAGAGCTCTGCTTCAGGACTCCTGGAAGAACATCTCTGCAGGATTTATTTGCTAAATGACAATAAAGATAAATGAACCCCCAAGCCTGTCAGATTTCCTTGTTCTTCACCTTAGAAGAACTTCAAACTTCTTGTGGTTTTTTTGCCATCCCTGAATAATGGTTTCTTGTTGGATAATTTGAAACATCTTGCCAGTGTGTGTAAAAATGTGTGATTAGCCCTGGCAGTGTCCAAGGCCAGGTTGGACACTGGGGCTTGGAGCAGCCTGGGACAGGGGAAGGTTTCCCCATTGCAGGGGTGGCTTTAAGATCCCTTCTAACCCAGTCCTATCTAAGTCTTTCTTGCAAACAAATATTGTTATGCACATAACTAATCTATTTTTTTAATTAGTGTAATTTTTCATGTCCTAAATCTCTTGCAAAGCCAGGATGTTCCAACTGTGGTTGCACGCAGCCCCTGGCAGGGACAGGCACAGCAATGGCAGGAAGGGAACCAGAAGGAATAATCTTTCCTGGTAGAGAGAGATTAAAAATCCTCTTCAAGGGAAGTGATTTCAAGGCCTGCAGTCACAAGGGTGCCAACCCCACCGTGCCTGGCAACCACAGTTACCTGGGGAGCTGAGCACAGCTCTCCAACCCAATCCCTGCATTGCTGTGCAGAGTTTGGCTTCGTGTGTTTGTCGTTACTGACTTCGTTCAGTCTGAGACACTTTCCTGTCCTTGGAACTTTTGGGTGGTACTGCACCACTTGGCTGCATTTGGAGAACCCGTCTGCCTCCAACACTGAGGCGAGGATTTTGGCAGTCAGAGTGTAAGAAGGTTTTCTCTTGGGTTGTTTTTCCCCCGTCCTGTGCCAAAGCCTGGCTGCGGGTCCTGTGGCAGAGCTCCTGCATCCCTCACCCTCCTCCTTGAAGGGCTGAACAGGGGCTGCAGCCCCAGCAGCCCCAGAGCCCTTCCCTCCCCCCTGGGAAATCTGCTGCCCTTACCTGTGGGGTCTGGGGGGCCACGGAACCCCAGCATGGTTTGGGTCAGGAGGGACCTTAAATCCCATCCAGTGCCATCCCCTGCAGGGACACCTTCCACTGTCCCAGGCTGCTCCAGCCCCAGTGTCCAGCCTGGCCCTGGGCACTTCAGGGATGGGATATCCCCAGCTTCACTGGAAGTCCAACATGCTCTCCTTCATTTTAGTCCTCCTTTAATCATATACTTTAAAAAAAACAAAATTATTAATTAAAGTTAAAACTAACAAATCTTTTATCTTACATGCCCTGATCTCTCTGAACATTTGTTTGCTGATCATTTTGTGTGCAACTTTTTTGTGCTGCTTTCAGTCAGAATAATTTCTATCAAATATGCGAAGCTGAAGTTATTTGAAACTTTGCAGGCTCTATAACTTTAGCAGAAAGAACTCTTTGTGCCTTTCAGACTTCTTGCATGCATGGTTTTTTTGCCTACCATCATAGGTGTGTGTTTGTGCGCTATTTTTCACTTTTAGTGAGACTTAATCTCAAATCTGATGTATTTTTTTAAAGTATTCCTAGGTAGTGACCTCACACCTAATTCAGAATATTTAAAAGGTGCTCAAGGATTTCAATCATTAGCAAAATTTGGTTTAAATCTTAAAGCACAGCTAAATGAGTACATTCCAAATTAGAAGGCTTTTTCCCCTAATGTAGGACCTCCTACCACTCACAGTTCAAAATCTGATTTTATGAATATGTGAGATCAGAATAGATTTCCAAAAGACAGCCTTTGCCACACAGTAGGGTGGGTGGGTTAATTTTTTCCTTCTTGCCAGAGAATTTATTTTGAAGACTTTTTCTAGGTTATTTCTCAATTAAAGATGAAAAATTAAAATAGAACCAGCAACTAGAAAATTCAAGGTTGTGAAGTAGGTGATGAGTTCTGGTGCCTTTCTGTTACCACAACACAAAGTTTTACTGTATCTATCAAGTTCTATTTCAAAATCTGAAGATAACACTGTTGTAAGAACTATGTCAACACTCCCCTTCAAATCCCAAATTACCTGACAGAGCATTTTCTCCTGTCTCTGAGGGTTATTTGGCTGTGATACTTTTCTGGAAAATGTTGTTATATTCGGCTTTCTTTGATTTCTGCAGCTTGTAGATAAGACAATGTTAGAACTGACCTTCATCTAAGCAGTCAGTGTCTGAAAGAGAGAATCTGGTATTCTTGAGATTGGGGGAGCAGAAGAGAAGTGTTAATATATTTAGTGCTTGTAAATGAATGTTTTTAATGACTTGGTTAAGTCACTAAAATGGAAAATGGATGAAAATGGAAATGAACAGAACAGAATGCAAAAAAAAAAAAAATCTAAGAAGTGCTTTAGTTTGTTGATCTAAATTCAGGAGCACACAAGGACAGAAGCAGGTAAGAGAATCCTTTGTTTCCTGTGTGCTGTGGGGACCAGCAATGTAATTGTTCCGTGTTATGTTTGGGATGTGGCTTTGGATGGCAGGGAATTGGAATTTCTGTCAACTTTATCCCTTTTGGAAGCAGCTTTTGGCTCTCCATGGGCCTCCACCTTGTGCCTGCAGCCCTGGCCCTTCCTGGAATGAAACCACCCTGCCTGGAGCCAGCTGGGCTTTTCTGTACTCAGAGCCGTGGGATGATTTGGGATTGGGCCCAAATTAGTCCTGTTTTTAAGTCATCTACGAGGGCTTAAACATAATAAAAACTCTGCTGGGTTCTTATTTCCTCACTTTTAGTTTGGTCATTGGCTGTTGTGTTAGTTGCTATTATTTATTATTAGGAAAAATCAGTACTTTGACAAATATGACAAATTTGACAAACCAAAGATGGTGGAGGACTGGGGTGCTTAAGGAAAGAATTGTTCTCAAAATTTTCTTGGAATGTACAGCAAGGCTGTTAACTTCTGTTAGTTCAGCTGGTAATATTTTATATTCTGTTGTTTTTCTGGATGTAGAGTACAGGAAATAAAGGAGACACTGGAGAACCTTTTGGGAGATTTTGATCAAACCACCAAGCGTCCAAAAATGTTTTAATCACTTTAAGCTTTCGTGGGAGGGAAGGAGGAGAGAATTTTTATCAGCTGTTTGGTGAAAAGGCATCCAAAGCTAATTAAATGTTGATTCATCTTTTTCATTTCACATTAAGTATATTCTGAAGATATAATTCACCAAGATTACATTTTGATTTTTATTTATTCGTATGATAAATAAGTTTGCATATGTTCTATGCACAGAAGTGAGGTTTTTTTCTGTCAATTGGTTGTTTTATATTACTTAAATCTAATTTCAGTATCTGAGCAAACAGAATTATCTCTGACATAATGGCACCACAGTCTCCTCAGTAAGGGAGGAGTGCAATGGTTCAAAAAGTAGTCTATTAATTGTGTTGCACTGAGAAAATAATGTTAAAATAAACCACTTATACTATTACCCTTGTAATTGTTACTTTCAGAGTAATGGTGAAGCTGTTCTGAGTGTTGGCAATTATATTCCAACTCAGAGCATGGCCCTGCCTGCGAGCGTAAATTCCACAAGTTTGGATTTCAAGGAAAACATCCTGATTTGCATTAGGTCGTCCCAGATTTGAGGGAGATCTCTTACCTGTTCTTACAGGGGATGTCAGAAGGGGTAAGAAACCATAATTTCTCTGAACTTTGTTTTCCTGTGAATTTTTCAATGGGCTCCGGGTGTGCTTTTCATGGCCCAGAAGGGGAGGGGGAGCAGCTGGGTTTGAGGGATGGAAAGGAGTTTTTTGCCTCATTTGGAAAACTGGGGGTGTTAAAGGTAAGGTGTGGATACCGTGTTACTGGGTAAGTGTTGTATGACTTTCATTTTATGAAGAAGTTTTCCTCCGGTTGAATTGAAATTATTTCAGTGAAGAGAGACAAAGTCCCTGCTGTGCTGGTGGCACTGGGGAAGGCCATCCCACCCACTCCCCAAGTGCACTGGGCCCCGTGGTGTGCTGCTTTACTGCTTGAAATATTCCCAGGGCTGGAATCATTCTTGAGACTGTCCTGGGCAAATTTAGGAGACTGACCCAGAGGAGAGGCTTCTGACAGTGCTCTGAGCCCCTGCTTTGCAGCAGTGTGGCGAAGGCTGGGGGCTCTGAGGCTGCTCTCCATCTGGCTCGAGCTAAAAGACCCCAGTGCTGTTTATTTTCAATTGTTCTGATCTCCAGAATTCAGTGAGAAATGCAGTTCAGCTGCACCTGAGGAATGCAGCCACTCCGTAGCAGCCCCTTTAATATTAATGAAGAAATTGGGCTGTCAGTGCTCACTCCTCACATCTGTTCCCCAGCAAGGAAAACCATTCCCCAAGCACTGGGGTCTGAACACACAAATAGATTTTTAAAATGAAATCGTTACAGGAGCAGAAATCTAATCCTTCAGTTAATCACCAGAAATATTTGAGAAGAGAGGAGCTATTGTGTGTCTGCCTTGCCTCCCCTCAGGTGAGCAGCAGGAATAAAGCACATCAGGAAATGAAATGTGTGTAAATCACTGAAAAGGAGAAGTTGACCAAAGTTGCGTTTCAAGGCATTCAAAGAGTAGGAGAATCGGGATGAGAGGTGGGGAAAAAAATCTGTTCAGCTTCTGAGAAATAGAAAGCATTTGTTTTATGTTCCAAAGGTGACTTCTGCACTAAGACAAAAGGGATTTAATCTGAGGGGCTTTTTATAGGCAGGCATCCTTGTATTCATGGTTTCAAGAGTTTTAGCAGAAACAGAATGATTCTTTTCCTTAAATTCTGACTTCTGAAAAATTTGTCCTCCAGGTAAACAGGTAAATCTTTCTTTCTGTCCTAAACTGGAGAGAAATACGGGCTGTATTTCAACTATTTCAGTAGAAGATCACCAGATTTTTGGGTATGATTTAGAGGTATTTTTAATATTTACTGTGTATTTGCTCTGAATCTCAATATATAGGGTGTTGTTCCCCCCCACCTCAGATGTGAGGAGTGCTTGGTTCTGTTTGCCCATCTGTGGATTGACAGGATTTTAGGTGTCTCACAGGAAAACAACAGCTCTTCAATGATGCATTCCCTGTTCCTGACAAGTTCACTGTTCATGTGAACAGGGCTAGGAATGAGAGACAGACACATCAATTTATCATGGAGAGAGGAAAAAAAAGGCTGCAGTCAGGAATTGGAAATGAACAGCACCTCTCTCCTGCTTTTTAGGGGTGGTTTTTTTTTCAAAGCACACATCCAGACTTTAAGACTTGCTGGAGACCTAATTCAGCTTGCTAGAATTTTGGGTCGAGCTGTCCCTAGAAGGATGTTTTTTATCGTTACCAAAAGTGCAAATTGGGTGAGGTCTCAGCTTTGGGTCTGCACGTTTTCCATGAGATTCCTGAGTAATCAGTGTGTTAATCAGTGAGGGTCTGCTGGTGCCCTCAGCCTTGTGGTGAGGATGTGTTACAGACCCACAGCTCGAGCTGCTTGTGCTGCTGTGGGGCGTGTCAGACCCTTGGCACACTGAGAAACTCCAGTGGGGCAGCCTGAAATCCCTGTTATGGCACGCCTGGGGGGTCAGCTCCCCTGACCATAAATACCCTGCCTTGTCCTGCTTCTCCAAGAAATCCTCCTGCAGTCCTGCCCACACACTGACCAGAGGGAAGAGAGTTCAGTGGGTGGAAAAGTCAGCTTGTGTTTAGAACATGAAATATAAAAGTGCAAATAAAATCACACGCATGCCGTGACTGGAAATGTCTCTAATTCCATGGTGAAAATGGGATAAACCACATGACCTTGGGTTAGGTTTCAAGGGTTAGGGTCAGGGTCAGACTGTCCCTTGCTATGGTCCTGGGTGCCTTCATGCAATAAATTGCTGTAAGAGTTCCATGTGACTCCAAAAGGAAAAATTCCTTAGGTGAAAAGTTATTTAGTTATGCAGTTTCTGCACATAGGGAGAGGGCAAAAAAGTGCAGTGGCTCCTTGTGAATGAGCAGCTTTTCCCTGGGTTTTTCTAGGGAACGATTCCTCTTTGCATCTGTCTGGTTGGCTGTGAGCTGAACTCAGCAGCTTTGCAGACCTGTGCCAGGCTGTTTTTATTTTAACGAGTCAAACATTAAAGAGGCTGAGGCTGTCTGCAAAAAGCCTCCATGCAAGAGTTAGCTCCAGGATTGCCTGGGGCAGGGGATAGAGGTGGGGTGAGAGGTGGCAGGGCTGCTTTGGAGGGTTTTATTCCTTCCATCGTGGAGCTGGGGCTCTGTGTGTGTAAATAAAATAATGTATTTCTTCTGCCTTTGGCATTTCTGTGTGGACTGTTGCTATAAAGGCAAAAACTCCTTAAATATTTTAAATTTTTTTTGGTATTCAGAGTAAGAACATTTTGTTGTCAGGGGTTATGTGGTGGCAAAAATATTGAATATTCTTAGTGTGGGCCGCTTCCGTTGTAGGAGGAAGCTCAGGATGTGTCTGGTCTGATGAAAGAGCATCTTGCATCTTTCTGCAAAACAGGGGGAAGGCCAATGATTCCATTACAGCAGCTAAGAGGTGAGAACACTGTAATAAGAATATTAGAATATGAGAATCCTATAACAATTTATTCTGCAAAGCTGATAGGCAAATGCAAAGTTAGCCTTTAAAAAGGAAGGCACAAGTGTTGCCAGTGTATTGCACTGGAATTCTATGCTTTTGTCTTTTCCCCCCCTATTCTAAAGAGATATATAAAAGAAGATTTGAAGTACATAATTTGGAAAATTCTCACTGCATTTTTTTCCTTGTTGGCACACGTGCATTATAAGCTGTGTGGACTTGGATAATGTCTGTGTAACTACAGTTTTGTGCATTAGGAGCTGAGTGTGTCACGTGTATGTCCAGCCAGCAGAGCTGAACACCTCAAGTTGTCAGGGCCTGCCTGATGGCCCTTCCAGGCCCCCCTGGCCACGTGCTGAACACCCCTGGGTGTTCCCTCTTCAACTGCCCTCAGTCCAACATCCCTGAGACAGCTGTTAACGTGCACGAGGTGTCTGGCTCCATCTGTGCACATCCAGCCCTGCTGGAGGCAGAAGGGCAGAGAAGGGAGTGGGAATTGGGGTGGTGGAAGGGACAAGGATCCCAGAATCCTTCAAGGGTGTGTTCAGGGGGTGGTGGCCACAATCTCACCTTGGTGCAGCCTCTGTATGGACATGAAGAATGATGTTGGGCTGGTGTCAGGCAGCATAGTTTGGGGACACTGAAGTGTGGCAGAATTGTTGTGCCATGGCTGAATACAGGAGAATAAAATATTTCCCTCCTTGAGGCTTGCAGGTACACAAGTAAATCTCAAGAGACATGTTAATCTGAACCAGTAATTTGTAATATAACTCAACTAAGCATTGACAAATCCATTTGATACAGGCCTGATAAGATTTTTTTTTTTTTAAATTTTGAGCGCTCAAATTGTTGTATGCACCAAAGCTGATGATAACAATAATAAACATGTGTTAAAGATAAATGTGTGTAAGTTATTTCCCTTTCTTCCTCTGTTTATCACCAGTGACTGGAAGAATAAAATACTGTTATATGTTTCTGGATCTTACAGTTTTACTTACTTTTATTGTGACATCTGTCACACAAAAAGTTTTATCCTCCTAAGCATCTTACAAAGAACTGCTTTTTTCATGGTGAGGACTTAATCTTTGATCATGACATATTTTAACCAAGATGTGTCACTTAGACACTGTTTTCTTCAAAACTGAGGAACTCATGGAGGTGTTTACTACTAAACAGAACTGTGGGGAAAAACAGAATATAATTTTTTTGTGTCATGAAGAATATTATGATGCAAGTGGGAGCAATTTCAAAAGAAGTAGAAAAGAGGAGAGGTATAAAACCTCGATAACAAGAGAATGTGCAAGTCTTCGTTTGTTCCACTCTGTATTGATTTTTTTTTTTGCCTCAAAAAATGGCAGCTGTCTCATGTATAGCAGCTTCATAAAAACAGGCTTAGTTGCACTGCTTTGAAAAAATGTGACCAAATTCTGAGCTCAAATATAAGTGACAAACCTTCACTCATGCCAGTGAAATTTCACCATTACACACCAGGAGACAACTGTGTGTTTCAGGATGCAGAGGTCCCATTTAGCTTGGATTCCCACCAGGAATCATAATCTTTGGATACTTCATCTTTGTTCTGAATTGCATGAAGATTAAAAGCAAAAAGAAAAAAAAGTCCTGTGAAAAATGTTTGAAAAAGAAGATATTAGCAGGAGACTTCAGCATTTCCACTAATAAATGGGAAAAGTGCTTGAATAATTCTCTTTGTGTTCAGTGTTAGGCAGGTATGCAGTGCTGTGCATTTCCAGTGTGTGCAGGTGTGGTACCATGAAAGGTGAGAAGGCAATGGGAGGGTTAATCACTGCTCCAGCACCATCAGAGCTGCTGCTGGTGGAGGCACAGGCTGGACTCAGCTCTGAAATGGCTGCAGGAATTGCAGCCGTGAGTGTATTGATCCCTCACAGCTCCTCAGAGGGGTTCAGCTCACTTTTAGCTGCCTCTTTGGAGAGGAAGTCCCCTCTCCTAGAAGCACACAGCAAATTTGCCAAGGCAATTTAAAATGGTACTGGAATAATGCAGCGGGGACCTGGGCAGGCATAAAGGGGAGGCAGCTCTCCTTTCCCAGAGAAAAGGGGGGACAGGGGGCAGGTTATGCACCATTCCTCCCACACTGGGAGGCACAGCCATGGAGCACACCTGTGCCCAGCTCCTCTCCCTCCCTCAGGTTATTTGGTGTCACCCAGGTCACCCCTGGGGCTGTTCCTGTGGGGTTTCATGGGGAAGAGCAGCAGAACTCGTCACCTTCAGCAAGTTCCCAGCCCAGTTCTCCATCTCCTCCTGGAACAATCTTTCCTTAATGATGGGAACAGCTCCTGCCTGGGGTGGCTGCTGCTCCTGGGGGGCAGAGCTGGTTTGGAAGGATGGGGATGTTCCAGCCCTGCCTGGGTTTGCACTGATGAAGGGACAAAAGCTCTTCATTCATGCAGAAACACAGCAGTGCAGCCACGTGAAGGAAATGGGTTTAGTGGGGGGATTTTTCCTGCATATCAGGCCCCAAGATGAGGAAGCAGAGGGGGAATTGCAATAGGAGCAGCAGTTTGTGACCCTGCAGTGGGTCGTGGCAACTCCTGAATGTCACCCTGCTCTGAAAAGCATTTTCCTGCATATTTCAGCCTGCTTTTCCCAGCCCTACAGCTACAATCACAGAAATACAGAAAGGTTTGTGTTGGAACAGACCTGAAAGATCATTCCACGCCCTGCCACGGGCAGGGACACCTTCCACAGGACCAGGCTCCTCAGAGCCCCATCCAGCCTGCCCCTGACCACTTCCAGGAATGCTCAGATCCCAAAACACCACCCATCCCACACCAGCTGCATGGACTCATTCACAAAGAGGATTTAAGTGGAATGCAGCCATCAAACAATTTCCCCTTGCAAAAGCTACTGTTTCTGTTCAGGATTTAAAACTCCGGAATGCAAACCTGCAGTTTCCAAAATAGATAAAAGCTGATAGGAAAAGATATTTGGGAGGGAAGGTGTGGAATCAAATGGTCACTCCATGTTAACAGAGCACAGACATGTCCACTGGGTGTATTGCAGGATGTGAGAAAAAATTAATTTACAGATTTAAAATGTGCAATATTTTAAAACTGTAATTATTGTCCAGAGTTACGGAAAGGAAAAATATGATTGATTTTAGGGTATTGAAACTTGCTGTGTTTTCTGCCTGTTTTTCCCTGCAGATTTGTGTTTGAAGAGCTGTAGATTGAGGTTTTGTTTCAGTTCCTAAGGTTAATATGGATTCTCTTGTAGTGTCTGGTTATCGATCTCTGCCTCTCTCTGGTTTATAAGATATTTTGATTGTCATCTTGCTCATTCACTGTTAAGGTTGCAAAATAAGATTTCTCTGTATTGTTCCATGGCATAGAAGAGTCAAAAATATCCTTTTACTTCTCCATTTTTGTCTCTAAGTGATTTCTATGCTGTGATTTCTACTTTAATTTCCCCCCCCACTCCCATTAGCCTTTAACTGTTGCGAGTGGGGATTTGGGGAGTGGGATTTATGCCTGGGGTGTTCAGAAGCCCCTCAGCATGAGTTTGTGATCAGCACACCTGCCTACAGCTCTTCAGAGTTGCCAGGAGGATGAAATATGAATTAAAATGAGTAATTAAGCACATAAACAGTTTTGAAGATGCTTACAGTCAGTGGTGATGTTCTTCAGTCGTGGAACTGCCTCCTCTACCCAAAGTGCACTCAGAGAAGGGCAAGTCTGATGTTTTTATTCCTGGGAAAAGCAGCAGTCATTGCAGTCAGCTGGGCTGGCCTGGGCTTTGCCTTACTTTTCATGAAGGGTTTCATTGTTGATGAAATTATAGTGGCTTGTGAAGTGACCAGAAGGTAAAGAAAAGGTGGCTCTGTCTGAATGGCTGCGCTCCATCATGTGAGCAAGGACTGTGAGTTCTCTCCTGAACTTTACATCCCATTCTGCCAGGCCTGCCCAGGTAACTTTCTAAGATCAACAATTCCCTTTCTTTCATATTTCCAGTGTAACTTATTGATACATCTACCTGAAGGTCTTCTTTTAAAAGAGAGAAATCTCAAATACATCTGGAGTGTTTCAGAGTAATGAACCCTCCAGGAAAAGCTCTGGCGTCTGTGAGGTGGCTCTGGTGTGGAGGCTCAGCTGCTGGAGGTGCAGCTGCTTGCTCAGGAGTGATCCCTGAGAGCAGTGGGCAGGGAGGAGGAAAGGGCAGGAAGGGGAATTTGGGGAGCAGTGGGATGTCTTTGGGCCAGTCTTGGCCTCGACAGGGAGAGAAGGAAGGTGCTTCCTTGAAGGCTTTTTTCTCCTCAGTCTTTATGGAATGAAACGGCAGGAGCCTGTGATGGGAGGAGCCCCCTGGGGAGGCAGTCCTGCTCCCACTGATGCCTTTTTGGGGCTACCTAAAAACAGAGGCCAGACAGAATTAGGAGAATAAAAAGCAGTTCTATTTATTGAAGGGCCTTCAGGTACATTTCAGGCAGACGGAGCCCTCCCCCAGGGGCTACACTCAAAAATGGATGATGGGTCATGGGTTTGCACACTTTTATAAGTTTGGGCCATTTGCATATTGGGGGTTAATCCTCCAATTACAGCTTCAGGTAATGAAGTCATTTACCCCAAGTGTGCTCCCCCAACTCACTTTTATTTACATTTCTGGGGCCTGAGGCAGTGAGGAGTCCTGGATTCCCAGCCTGGAGAGGAATTGTTGTGTCTGACCAAAATGGGAAAGCAGCAGCTGACACTGGATATGGAGTTTGGAGTTGCACTAAAGAATTGCAGGGTTACAAATATATGGAAAATACAAAAGCTGAAATCCTAAGGCATCACCACAGCGAGCTGGAGTTCAGGAATGCTCCCTGGGGATGCAGGAACTGGGCAGAGGGACGGGTCAGTCTGCCAGGCAGCATTGGCCTTCCTGAAATAATGCTTGTTCCTGAGTGATCATTTGTATTTATCTGCTCAAATACAGTGCTCAGCACTTGCTTTGGTCCAAACAGCATGAGAGCACTGGTGTGAATCAGAGTAGTCTGCAGGGATGGGGAGGGCTCTGGGGAATCCTGTAAGAGCCATGCATCAGCACCTCCCATGAGCCTGCCGGGATCCCTGGATTTCCTGACTCAGAGGTGAGGTGTTGGTGCTCAGCAGCCTTTGATAGTTCCTCCAGGAAAGGATTTCTTTCAGTGGCCTCTGGGTGCCTCTGGGAGCCCTGGCATGCTCAGAGACACGAGAGGAAAATGCACATATTGTTAAAAGTTATCGATGGCTTCCCGGGCCTGGAATATCAGCACTGGTTTCCATGAGAGTGCCTTGCTAAGTGTCCATCATTTGTATTAATCACTGATGGAGCAAAGCAGAACGAGCCAGAGATGTCTTCCCAGGCTGAGCTGAGCTGGAGGCGCTCATAAATAACCTTTGCATGCGCTCGTGAGGCGCTGGTTTTATTGGGTTTAAATTATTAATGGCTGCAACATTATTATTGGTGTTTACTCTGTGTTGGATTGGATTTCTATGCTAATAATGCAGCTGCCTGGTGCCCACGAGGGGCTGGGGTTGCTGTCAGCCCTTGTTGGAGGCTGCTCTGCCCCTGACCTTTCTGCAGTGCAGGGGAGGCACGGACCCTGCCCAGAGCCGCTGCGCAGGAGCTCACGGGCAGAGGCTGCTCCTGAGCTCTTCTCCCGGGGAGGGAGAAGGATTCTGTAGGCTCTGCACACTTTGCAACAGCCAAGAATGACAGAATGTGGCTTAGATTTAGGCAATTTCAAGCCCAAGTGTTCAGTGACCTCTTCCAGGTAATGCAACAAAGCATCCCTCTGCACACAAGGCCAAGCCAACACGACACAATCTTGTCCCTGAATTGGTTTCCATTTCGGTGAAGCAAAAGGGAAGAGAAAAGAAAGAGAAGTGCTTCCATGCTGTGCACTTATTAAAGTCACATTCAAAGGTATGTTTTGACTTTGTCTCTTTCCTGCCTCCAGCCTGGCCCTGCTCTTTTGTGTTCTTCTCTCTGGGTCTCAATTTTATTCCACTTAAAGCTCTCCAAAGTTTCCAAGTTAACTTGACCTGAAACAGTGTAAAGCCTTGAGCTGCATTTGAAGTGAAGGTCATGGAGGAATAAAATCTTTTGTTAGATCAACTGAAGTAGCGTGGAGGAATTAGGGGAATTCTTTTCCACTCATCTGATCAATTAGTTTAATAAAAACAATGTATACCTCTGCAATAAATTCTCCTTTCCGTGTCCCTAAGCGACAGTGGCTGCTCAACACTGCTTCTGTAAATAAATACATTCAGGGTTGGGCCATATCTTTCAAGCACCCTTGAATGTGTTTGCTCTTTTAAAGGCCTCCCTGCCTCTGGATTTGTTGGATTTGTGTTTGTAAGGTGACGTGTCCACTGAAAAGACAAGTTAAAAGTCGGCTTTGAAAACAAAACAGAACAAAATATTGTTTTTCTGAAAGTACAGATGAGAATGGAGTTGGTGATAAGAACCTGGTGCATATTCAACATTAGTTCAGTTCATTTCTTGGTCTGGTTTCCTTCTTAATGGAATTAAACCAGAAAAATCCAATCCCTACGTTTTCCAGGGTTTGTGCCATGTGCTCAGTTTATCTGATATTGATGTCATGGGAGGTTGAGGGCTTTTTCCCTGGAACAAATCTGACCTTCAGACAGTACCAAAGTGTGTGTTTAACCTCACCTCCACTGACTCCCCATCCTATCCTAACAGCTGAACCAGGATTTCTTCTGGAGCAACATTCAAATCAGTTTTTAATGAGCTATTTAATGAAAGGCTAATTGAGGTGAATTCATTAAAGGTTTCCAAATTATGCTTATCGGAGTAGCTGTGTTTTAAGTGTTAAATATTTGTTTTATATTGCATTGTTTGATCATGAAAGCACATCTAAAACTTTTTAAATGCCTAATTAGACTTTCTATGCACTTTCCTTAATACCCCATGTTGAATTTACCACGTGTGAATATATTGCTGGTGCTTGCCTAACATAAGTAACAAAGCAATTGAGGGGCTTTTTTAGAATCTTGGATAATACAGAATTAGAGTATATTGGAAATAGTGATATTGTTGGGGTTTTAATTAATCTCAGTCTCATTCTGGGTGGATGTTAACTATATTTAATGCTTATTTTCTTAATCTTGAAGTGCTTCCTCGACAGCAGGCTAACTGCAGGGGATATTACCACATTATTATAGTATAATTTTATTTTATATTTTTTTCCAACCATCAGTTAATGAATAAGAACATTAATTAATCAGTCTGGTAGATTTCTCTCTCTGAGAGTACTTTCTTCTCAAATCAAAGCAAATTTGGAAAATAGGTATTCAAGTTGACTTTAATCATTTTGTCATTGACAGAGATACCAAAGTAGTTGACCTGAAATGTGGGGGAAAGGAAGAGAAAATAGAACAAGAAATCTGAGGCAGACAATTCCCAGAGTTAATCTACATTTCCTGAGCTCTCAAGATTTGCTATCAATAAATGGGTCATCAGGATAAAAACCTCTAAAGAAGAGGCTACAGAGATCTTGTTGAAAGAAGCACTTTTTGTTTTATTTTTCTCCCATGTTTCTTTTTTGTTCACTTGAGTGGCTCAAGGTGAAGAGCCCAGTCAGTCTTTCCTTGTGTTTGGTACACTGGGGCTTCAAGAGGGGTGCAGGAGATGCACAAAGTTCCTGCAGCTGAGGTTTGGGAGGGGCTCATCAGGGCAGGAGAGCAGCAGGAGCTAAACCTGAGTGACAGATTATTGGTTATCAATCCACCAATTTCACCCTGCACTGGTTTCTCCTGGGACTGATGCCTCTGCAGGGGCTCCCAGGCTGGAAATATTGCAGGTTATTTTGTGGTCTTGTGCTTTTAGTGGGGACTTCTCACGTCAGTGCATGAATGGTCCATTGCTGTACTGTTGAGCAGAGCAGGAACAGCTCTCCTGCAAGAGGAAAGAATTTTTTTGGAGGGGAGTTCTCTCTCTTTTAGGGTGGTGACAGAGTTGTCACTGAACTGTGTTATGCCTTGATGGAAGATGGAATCACAGTAATCCCAACAGTCAAAGTGTTTGAGTGAATTTCTGCCAAAAAGAAGCTTTTTCAGTTTTGCCAGACAAACTGAAATATCAGTGACAATTTAAGCTTTTATGTTCAGGGACATGAAATGAGAACAAAGGGATTTTTCTTCAGACCTTTGCAATCCCATTTTCGTTTCTCACCAAGTGTTTCCTTCAAGTGGCCACAAACATCCCATTAGTCTTAAGGTATTTAACGCAAAAATATGTAATTTAAATGTTAAAATGTTTTACGCTGCTCCTCAAACTGTTTGTGAAATTAATCTTAAATCTCCTGAAGAATTTCTACATCCCAACTGCTTGGTGGCCTTGGGTTTTTTGGTAAAGATATAACTGAGCCAAAATCATATTTTCTGTGTGTAGGGCACTCTGAGAGTCTGAGACTTTAACCAAAACATTATAAGCCTCATTTGTTCTACATTTTGTAAGCTGAGGGACTCAAGGCTCTGCCACGTGATGATGGGATGGCTTGAGGAGGACATGAGCTCTGCACCCCTGTGTCCAGCAGGGTCCTGTCCCCAGCGTGGGCGCAGCACGTGGCGCCTCTCGGGGTGGACCCGCTCCGTGACATTCTCCCAGCTCCACTAATACATGGAGCAGTTGCTTCCCATGCTTCAAGGGTGGACATTCCCTCCAGGAATTTATCTAATTCCTTTTGAAAAAAATTTATACTCTTGGCAGAAGCACCGTGCTGGGGTAATGAGCTGTATGATTTAATTACGAGTTGCGAAGGAAAAGTCCTTCTTCTTGGTTGTTTTGAACTGCTTGTTCATAATTTCATTTTATTCCACTTATGTCTTGAATAATGGCAAATAATGAAAAATCATTGCCTATTCACTATCTCTGTGCTGCTCCTCGTTTTATAGACCTCGATCATATTTCTCCTCAGCCACTTATTTCGGAAATTACTGCATGGAGTTGGCTTTCTGTGAAATCCATTCCACTCCTCTGATCAAACTCTTTGTTCTGCCTCCCCTGAGCTGCTCTGGGGGTCACTGGAACCTGTGGGTGGTGATGAGTGGGAGGTGTTTGAGACGTGGGCACACAATGGCTGGAGGCCTTGCTGTTCTACCCTCTCTGTGTTTCCTGAATTCCTGATATAATGTGGGATATATTCACAGCCAGAAAGATGGGGAGTTGATTCTCTTTTCCAAAATGTGATAAGGGTTTGTGCTTTTCATGCAAAAAAAGAACTTGTTCACAAGGCAACCAGATTGAGTTTATTTAATTTTCACCTGCCATTGTACTGTAATTTTATATATCTTCTTGTATATCTTCTTGTGAGGTGATAGTTATAATTTTTTAAAAAAAACCTAATATGCCAAAATTTAAATATTTTAATTTAATGTACATTTAATTTGTTTTCTCTCATATTATTATTTATACGTTTCCTGATCACTTATGATTATGTTGAACTGAAAATATCCTAGTGCAGGTTATTTAATATCTTCCCTTTTTTTCTTCACTAAGCAATGTTGACTTTTCTGTATTTCTTTCTTGTATGGATTTCATGTTGTTTGTAGTCTGCATGTGACCATTTTATATGGTCCATAAAAGGGGAATTTTTTACTGGCCTTTGCTTCTTGGAGGTCTTGTTTAAGTTTAGGTGACACCTTTTTTAATATCATTGATAGCTTTAACAATGAATTTCCTATTTTAGTCACTTCTTCAACTTCCCTGTATTAGAATTTGTAGGTAAATAAAAGCTACACTCAGATTATTATTATTTTTATTCTAATACTAAAATAATAGTTTGTTTCTTAATTAATGTTTCCCAAAATTATTTTTTTGCTCATCTGGCCTAATTTCAAGTGCAATGGACTTCCTGTTATCCTAACATATACATGCATGTGTGT